>RXON01004945.1:0-38479 GCA_009667805.1 Leptobrachium leishanense
TTGTCAAATGTTGTTCAATGTATTGTAACCCTGTCTATACTGTGCTTATTGTACAGCGCTGCGGAATATGCTGGCGCTTTATAAATAATAATAATAATAATAATAGTAATAATGGGCGATAATAATAATGGTATATTAACTAAACAGTGAGTAGTAATGAATGTGTAGCAAACTGGCCACATTAGCTGCGGCTGAGACAATCTTCTGTTCAGCCGAGCTGGGGATTTATCTTTTCTCATTTTGGATACTGTAACCTAAATTCTGCAAGTCTTTTGGATCTGTACAGACAATGCGTGATGCAGCGCGGCCCTTCATAAAACACATTGTAGCTTTGTACACGGGTGTTTCTGCATGTGGAGGTGTATAGGGGGTGTGCATCAATCGGTACAGCAGAGCCATATACTGTATACTACAGGCTGTTATTGAGCAACACTGTTTGGATATTTGGTTGAATCTCTGCCTGGTAGAGAGATAGTTTCATGATTTAAACAATCAGGAAACTCCATCCTAATGGAATGTATCATGAAGCAATTAATAATGTATCTGGGTGAGGAGATAGGGGGCTTAGAGCTAATAAGAGATTGAAGTGATAGAGATTATATTAAATAGTATAAAGGCTTTGAAAGTTATGAAAACAAATAGAGTTTTATGTATTTAAATATCTCTGTGTGTGTTATCCATGTAATCAATATCTATTATCTACATATTTATTACATATCAGGCATCTATCTTTCCAACAGCTATTTAATATCTATGTAATATCTATTTATCTAACATCTAGTAGCCGCCTATCCAAACTCTATCCGTCCGTCCGTCCGTCCGTCTCTTTTCATTCTATCAATACGCTGCTCTACCTTTGATACATTTATATATATCTATTGTGATTCACACGTTTGTTCTAGTATCTCGTATCTCTATCTATACCTATCTCCAGCTTTCAGACTGTCAGCTGATCTTTGCGCTCCTGGAGATTTTTCTGTTAATAAATCTACAATATCATTTTTAATAGAAGATCTAATTCTATTCTCTCTCGTCCTGGTTGTATTTTTATCTCCTGTGTGTCTGGCTTCAAATATTTTATCTGCGTTCAATTAATCCTCACTTTTATTCTCTAAATCTTCTTTATTTATTGAGTTGATTCAATCCATTATTTCCCTAAAATCACCCAAACAATATCTAGAAGGATTAAGCAGGAGAAGTCACTGTGCGCCGTGTTACAAAGCTGAGGTTAACTTAACCAGAGCTGCTGGAAACGTAACAAATCCATAAAGTGTAACGGCTCTGGTAAGTTTCTAACAGCTCTGGTTAAGTTAGCAGCAGCTTTGTAACACTGCGCTAAATGTTTGTAATATTGAGCTGCTCACAATCCTTCTGATAGCGGCTGAGCTTTTCATCTGGGCCGACTGACACAGCTTTCCCTGGACTGGCTGCTATATGGACCCGATGCGGGTAAATATATATTACATGTGATACAGTTAGGGATGCACCGATACCACTTTTTTAAGACCGAGTACGAGTACCGATACTTTTTAAAAGTACTCACCGATACCGAGTACCGATACTTTTATTTAATGTCATGTGACGCTTTCCAATAGGAACAGACCTCATAAAAATTTATATGAGATTGACCGCAGCTCACATGGATTTGCCCCCAGCTCACATGGATTTGCCCCCAGCTCAC
Organism: Leptobrachium leishanense; assembly: GCA_009667805.1. Lineage (NCBI taxonomy): Eukaryota > Metazoa > Chordata > Amphibia > Anura > Megophryidae > Leptobrachium > Leptobrachium leishanense. The sequence continues at coordinate 1,682 of RXON01004945.1, forward strand.
ATGGATTTGCCCCCAGCTCACATGGATTTGCCCCCAGCTCTGATGGATATGTCCCCCAGGTCTCATGGATATGTCCCCCAGGTCTCATGGATTTGCCCCCAGGTCTCATGGATTTGCCCCCAGGTCTCATGGATTGGCCCCCAGGTCTCATGGATTTGCCCCAGGTCTCATGGATTGGCCCCCAGGTCTCATGGATTGGCCCCCAGGTCTCATGGATTTGCCCCCAGGTCTCATGGATTGGCCCCCAGGTCTCATGGATTGGCCCCAGCTCACATGGATTTGCCCCCAGGTCTCATGGATTGGCCCCCAGGTCTCATGGATTTGCCCCAGGTCTCATGGATTTGCCCCCAGGTCTCATGGATTGGCCCCCAGGTCTCATGTATTTGCCCCCAGGTCTCATGGATTTGCCCCCTAGGTCTCATGGATGGGCCCCCAGGTCTCATGGATTTGCCCCCAGGTCTCATGGATTGGCCCCCAGGTCTCATGGATTGGCCCCCAGGTCTCATGGATTTGCCCCCAGGTCTCATGGATTGGCCCCCAGGTCTCATGGACTGGCCCCCAGGTCTCATGGATTTGCCCCCAGGTCTCATGGATTGGCCCCCAGGTCTCATGGATTTGCCCCAGGTCTCATGGATTTGCCCCAGCTCTCATGGATTGGCCCCCAGGTCTCATGTATTTGCCCCCAGGTCTCATGGATTTGCCCCCTAGGTCTCATGGATGGGCCCCCAGGTCTCATGGATTTGCCCCCAGGTCTCATGGATTGGCCCCCAGGTCTCATGGATTGGCCCCCAGGTCTCATGTATTTGCCCCCAGGTCTCATGGATGTGCCCCCTAGGTCTCATGGATGGGCCCCCAGGTCTCATGGATTTGCCCCCAGGTCTCATGGATTGCCCCCAGGTCTCATGGATTGTCCCCCAGGTCTCATGGATTTGCCATCCAGGTCTCATGGATTGGCCCCCAGGTCTCTTGGATTTGCCCCCAGGTCTCATGAATTGGCCCCCAGGTCTCATGAATTGGCCCCCAGGTCTCATGAATTGGCCCCCAGGTCTCATGGATTGGCCCCAGCTCTCATGGATTGGCCCCCAGCTCGAACGCTGGCCGTGTGCATGTAAAGCACGCGGCCAGCATTCCCCTCCGGCGCGCCAAATACTCACCCTTCCTGAAGTTCCGGTCGCTGGGCAGTGATGCGGTCACGTGGCCGCGGGCGCATCACGTGACCGCATCACTGCCCAGCGACCGGAACTTCAGGAAGGGTGAGTATTTGGCGCGCCGGAGGGGAACGCTGGCCGCGTGCTTTACATGCACGCGGCCAGCTTCCCCAGCCCCGCGGATACCGGCAAGCCGGCCCAGCGCCGGCTTCTGGTATCGGCGGGATGTATCGGGCCGTTTGCACGAGTAACAAGTACTCGTGTAAACGGCAATATCGGCCCCGATACCGATACTAGTATCGGTATCGGTGCATCCCTAGATACAGTGTTTGTGCAAATGTCACAAGGATTTAAACAGACACGATACCAATGTATGTGTTACACCCCAACACACATTAAACATTAATTACACATACAACAGCCCTGTAACCAGTATTGCAACATACTGCACCTGTGTGTCCAATCAACAAAATGCAACAAAGGAATAAATCTATTAAAATATCCCCCTCCAGATAATCAGGACTTTAATAAATAATCATTTAATGCTATTGTATCACTGACGTTCAATAAATAATAATTAAATCCTGAAATATCTGCCTCCCTCCTCTCATATTAACATCATATAAAGGGCTCATTGGACCCTTACTTTTATCCCATCCTGGATTCCATTGCAGTTTGGGTTGAGGTGACAGAGCTCAGTGAATGAGATGTAGAATGAGAGATAAGAATTCATTTACTTACTCCTCTCCAAGAACGACGACTCCGGAAACAACAACACAAGCGACTTGTGCTATTACCCATATTTGCAAAAGCTCACAATCTCTGCTTCAAACTCCAAACTGCACAACAACAACAACAACAGAGCAGCCAAACACAGCCTTTTATAGCGTGCCTGTAAGGTGTGATGTCACAGTGTGCATTGTGACATCAGAGTGCCAGGATTCCATGGCTTGATGGTTTGCAGTGAGGACTGAACTATTTATAGTAAAAGCAAAAAGCTTCAGGCTTAGGAAAGTTATGAAAACACAAAGTATATGCATTTAACCCCTTCACTGCTGAGCCATTTCACCCCTGTGTGCTGAGCTCATGTGAAAGGCTGCCCCTTTCTCCGCTTCACTGAATATAAGTTTGGAACGTGCAATGTATGAAAAGTGCTGCCCTATTGTGTAAGTGTGAATGTTTCTGAAACGTGTAAGAGTTATAATTCTCCTAACAGGCCTTATAAAAGCAGCCTGACACAAGAATTACAGTTTTTTCATCTTCTGAGAAAATTAAAGTGAAAATCAGATAAATAAATGCGGAGTAAATAAGGATAATTATATTTTTTACTGTTTTCAATGTTTTTATTTTTTTTAATAGGAGGGGTTTTTCCACCCAGGGATTTTTTACTGTAATTTGGATTTTTTTTTCTTTTTTTTATAGGGAGGGTTTTGGCTAATGCCAGACGAACGCAGTCTAAGCGCAATCTGCGTGCGTGCATAACGGACGGACATTCTGACGGAAGATACTGTAGACACCACACGATCCGTTTTTCTTGACAAACAAGGGAATTATGGGAAAATAAATTAATATGAAAAATGATAAAAATTGATACATGATATGAAAAGCTCTTTTGTGCGTCAAGGTGCTGGACGTCGCAAATGCGCTGCGTCTGACTTCGTTCCATCACTCACACAGAACGCTACGCGGAAGTGGCGCACTCTACTCGTCCGTCCTAGCGGTTTTACGTTCTTGCCTAACTATTGGGTTTATATGGAGAGGAATATATGAGGAGCATGATTCTGTCACGGTTCCCGGATCCCACCACGCAATCCTTAATGCCCAACACTCCACAGAGACAAAAACTACCAACAGGGTAACTAGCCGTAAAGGGATCCCTAACTGTCTGGTCCTTAAAAATTGGCCAGGTATATGTATACTAGCTAGACAGAAAGAGTTAATCAAAGACAATGTCGTAATACAAAACCAGGTCAGCAACACAGCAACACGTAGTCAGATGTGCCAGAATCAGGAATACAGAGTATAGAATAGTCAAATGGAATAGCCGGGTCGATATCAGTGCAGAAGCGTAGTACAAGGAAATAGTCTAGGGCAACGGAAGGCAGAATAGTCAGAAAACAAGCAGAGGTCAATAACAGGTTAAATCACGAGAGAATTCAGGTACAAGGAGCTCAGGTATGGATAACCACTATCTGGCACTGCTTAGAAGGAACTGTTGGTTTTTAAAAGACCTTCACCAGACCGCGCCCCCCTCTCAAGCCGCGCCTCATGCAGCCACCTCCCTGCCTGCTTCAATTTAAACCGGGCGCTGGTGAGCGAGCAGCATCAGACATGCTGCCGTCAAGCACACCGGAAAGGCTGGAAGCCCCCGTTACAGATTCATTTGAGTTCAGACGCCAGCTGGGGAAGCCAGAGGATTATTTGATCCTATAGGTGAAACGCGTTCTGGGTATGTATTGATTTTATTTTGCTTTTATTTAAATAAATTTTATTTTTTAACACTGCTGTCCTGAAGTATTTTCAAGAAAGGCTTTTTTGGAAGTTGTGCCTTAAGAAACGAGCTTCTGTGCTTGATACACCAAGGACCTGGGTAGGGTCCTATACTATGTGAGTAGATGCTTATACATATTATATCTGTGCTTTGCCATACAGTATGCGCGATGGTGTATATCATTCATGTTTAAGGGTGAAGTGATGACCAGTGGGGCAGTTGGGTGGCCGACAAATAACCCAGAGGGCATCTACCCAGAGCCAGGAGGGCTCTTAACCACGTGAGTGATACTTGATGACAATTATTAGTCTTCCTGCACACACGGGTTATGCTGTGTTGATTATTTCTGCTTATATTTGAGGATACTGGAGAACAAGTGGAACATCCAGAAGTACATTGAAGTACCAGTTTTCTCCAAAGGGACATTGAAAGTGCTGCACCATAACTGGATATTTTCTCTACACTTCACAATATATTTTATTTACACTACATTAGAATCTTGTCGTTCCTTCATTGTGTTCCATTGTCAGTATGTTCCAAATCAAAGATAAACAATAGAGGTGAAATACTAATAAAAAAACCGAAAGACAAATACAAATGGCCAATTCATACATCTTTAAACAGAAGGCGCAGTGGCCAAGTGGTAAGGCGTTGGTTTCATAAACCAAAGATCATGGGTTGGATCCTCACCTGCTCTTTCATTATAGACATTTGTTATTACAGAATATTAAGTGAATAATTATAGAAATGAAATAAAGCATAAAGTGAAATCATAAAACTAATGAGCAAATCCCCTAATGTTCATCTACACTTATCATTAACGTCCCAATTGCACCGAACGGGATGGGTTGGATCCTCACCTGCTCTTTACTAGGGATGAGCCGAACACCCCCGAGTTCGGCTCGCATTCGAACTCGAACTTTTCAAAACTTTTCAAACTAATAAAATAATAAAAGATTTAAAAAAATAAAAACATGTTTTTTTTGGTGTGTGGTTTTTATTAATGCAGCAATATTGCTCCCATTTCAATCATAATGTGAACAATGATGCTGCACTAACGATTTTTTTCTGTGGGGTGTGTTTGCTAAGAATCACATAATTCCCCCCACAAAAATCCAACTAATCCCCATTTCTAATTTTAAAACCTAGAATGGATAGGCATCCATTTTGTTTTTCCTATGAAAATACCCGACAAACCCTTTAAGGACAGAGGAAATGTATTTACAAGTCATTCTTACTTTGTGGAGTGCAGGCAGCAGATAATGTGGTGATTCTAGGAGCAATACAAGCCTTTTGGATGCAGGGCATGGGGGAAACGCCGGACTGCGACAAGAACACAGATGCAGACTTTAACACACAGCAGCCTGTTTAAAGACAAATACATGCATTTACACACACAGCCATTCATTCACATACATAAATATATATCCCCTACACTCCGGCGGTATGTAACACTTAGGCTGGGGTCAGACCAGCGCACTTTTAACGTGCGTTCTGGCGCACATAATTACGGCCGCACTAGCAGCAGATGACGGGCAATGACGGCCAATATACGATGTACGGCCGCACAAAAGTCTGGCCGCGCAACGCAAGTGGAATTTGAACGCATTTTTCTGAGAACGCTGAACCGCTAGTACTGACGTACTGAGTGCGCAGCTGCAGCATAGCGGCGTGTTTGCGTGATTAGGAGATGTCAGACGCTGCTAATGTCCAGCCTACATAACGTCCAGACGCAAAAAGAGTTTTATTGACGATCCGTACAAAATCACGCCCGAAAATGCGAGTCGTCTGACTGTTTTTGCGCATTCCGTGAAAAAATACGTCAATGCGTTCGGACGCACTTTTTCACGTTCGCGGGGAAAAATGCTTTCGTCTGACCCTAGCCTAAAACTCACAGTAATGTGCATTGTGTATGAGCGTATCAGAATCCACAGCAACGAAAAAACCCCAGCACACCAATTTCATTAATTCCACCAGCACATCTATTTCATTAACACCCAGGTCAAATTCGTTAATTCCCCCCTCCAGCACAAATTTATTAACCCCCACTCATCTCATTAGCCTCCTACTCACTTATCTCAACCCCGAATTGCACCAAAATTTCTGCAAAATTACCCAAATATTGGTGTTTCAATTAATCAGTTTTAAACAGGCTTAAAGAGGCAAATCTAATAGGTTTTAAAGTAATAAATGGAATAATTATTTTATGAGTTTATTATTCTTATTTTTTGCTAAAAACCCTTTTTATTATTTAGAGACATTTTTGTGTCCTTTTCCTTTTTTTTTTACAGGTCACAAGGCCGGGGCACCCGAGGGCAGACAGACTATGGTAGCTGCCACAATGGTGCACCCCGTGACAGCCCCAAAATGCCAAAAACAACAAAAAGGGGGGTTAGAAATAAGGAACTGTCCGCAGCGCGATCTGGTGTGTAGAACAGCAACATATAAGTCATCAAACATGGGAGGGGTGTGAGGTTGGGGAAATTAAACAAAAATAAAAAGGGGTCAGCAATCAACAATATCATATGCCGGGAGGAGGGGGTGTGGGAGGACAGAAAAACAAACTCGGAGTGTAAACAGATAAACACAGGGCCACAAGAGAAGGGGTCTAGTCCTAAATAAATTAGTGCAGGAACTCTCCAAGATTACTGCTCCTCAATTAACCTTTGAAACGTAGCACTTAACCAGCGACTCTACATGCAAATGTGATATCAATGTTTAAACATAAAGATAGGCCGGCTGTAGGGAATAATTATGATACTTGTAATAAATATCATAAATTTTCTTGACATAATAAGAAAACACACGATTGGAACCTAAAAAAAGCTTCTGAGTTTGTGGCCAAAAGGGAACTGCGCTAGGGCTGAGAAGATAGTGGATGAACTGCGTTCCCAAGCATTACTGCTCGGCTTCACCCCCTGCTCTTGATTCAAGAATGTCTCACCACAACATCATCTCTAGCTGGAAGTCCTCCACAGGATCACCTGCCAAGTGAATGCTTGGGGAAATCAGCATGAGAAGACCAGGCGACAGGTTTAAAATAATGTTAGGGTGACCAGGAATTCAGGGTCCTTGGACATAAACAATGTTACATTTTTTCTGCTATGGAAGTATAGGAAGTTGTCCCCGTAACAGGCCAGATTTTACAGATCACCTTGTGGAAAAGCAGACTGAATCCTGCAATCACTGAGCAAGAAATCATATCACCTGTGCTGTGCTTCACATATCCTGCAAACCTGGCCTGTTAGGGGAATCTGAGGACCAGTGTTAGGACAGAGACACTGCTATAGGCTGTTATCTGATCTCCATGTTCTCATATATTTTGTTTTTGGGGAATGAGGAGCACGTCCTGTTTTCTTGTAATCTATTTTCTTTAATTTTTCTCATTGTTCTGATCCTATTCCCTCCACACTCCCTCCATCCTTCACTCCTTCTCTTTATCCGTCACACTCCCCCCATCCTTTGCGCTCTCCATCCATCACACTCCCCCCACCCTTTGCGCTCTCCATCCTTCACACTCCCCCCACTCTTTGCGCTCTCCATCCGTCACACTCCCCCCACTCTTTGCGCTCTCCATCTGTCACACTCCCCCCACCCTTTGCGCTCTCCATCCGTCACACTCCCCCCACTCTTTGCACTCTCCATCCGTCACACTCCCCCCACTCTTTGCGCTCTCCATCCGTCACACTCCCCCCACCCTTTGCGCTCTCCATCCTTCACACTCCCCCCATCGTTTGCGCTCTCCATCCTTCACACTCCCCCCATCGTTTGCGCTTTCCATCGTTTGCGCTCTCCATTACATTCTTCAAGCTAACGGTAGCGCTCACCTGCATGACCGCTACCGTTAGCTGCGGTATCTGCCGCATATTACAATCCAAACGCAAACGGGTTAAAAAACACATTTGCGTTTGGGACCCGCGCCGTTCAGCACGAGGTCACTGCACTTTGCGCTCCCTATACTTAACATGGAGAGTGCAAAGCGTTAATCAGTGCTGGATTACAATGTCCCAGCGCTGATTAACACCTGGCTCTGGTCAACGAAAAGTTAATCAGAGCCCGACACTGTGTGTTAACGGATCCGCTGGTGCAGAATCCGTTAACACCAGCTTAAAAATAAAAATATCCCATACTTACCCTCTGTCCCGCGGCGAGGATCACGGCTCCGGTCGCCTCCTCCGGCCGGCGGGAGCAGGGAAAGACGGGGGAAAAATTCCCCTCCGTCTTTCCCTGCATATCCCTACGCCGACCGGTCGGATCTTGCGGTGCGAGATCCGGCTGGTCACGTGACCGGCAGAGGGGAGCTCAATGGAGTCCTATGGACTCCATTGAGAGGATGCGCGTGGCTGCGCTCAGCGCTGCCACGCGCATCCTGATTTTTAACGCTCGCTAACAATGCAGGCTCGCGCTCGCGTTTTAACGCCAGGAACGTAATTGGGGCCGTAGCGTGGCCGTGTGACGTCAGGAAGACGTCTCACGCGAGGTTAGAGTAAGGAGGAGAGACCGCCTCCTCCTCTCGTAGAAACATAGAAAACGTCAGCAGATAAGAACCTTTCGGCCCATCTAGTCTGCCCAGTTACATGGATACTTTACCTGGATTTATCTTTTGTTTAGGATAGCCTTATGCCTATCCCATGCTTGCTTAAATTCAATTACTGTTTTGGCCTCTACCACTTCAACTGGAAGACTGTTCCATGTATCCACCACCCTCTCAGTAAAATAATGCTTCCTGATGTTACTTTTAAACCTTTGCCCCTCTAATCTAAGACTATCAGGGTTATCCAAAGAGATTCGAATTGCTTGAGAAAGGTAACCGAACGCTGAAAATCAGCGTTCGGTTACCTTTCCTGGCCATTCGGCTATCCAGAGAGCAGGCAATTCTCCAAATCCTGGCGAATTGCCTGCACATACGGTGCCTGTTCGGTCCCTGTTCGAGGGCAGTGAAATCCCCATCAAAAAGCACTGCTTCGGCTATTCAGAGAACACAAACTAGCAGTGAAAGGTTCCCCTAATGCCCTGCCATTCGGTGGTTTAATTCGGCAAATTTATTCAGGAGAATCCCATAGGCTTCAATGTTAAAAATATTCCCGTTTTAATTCAATATCTAATAAACCGTTCATTATAAAATTCTGCAGCAAAAAGTCTCTTTATTATAGATTTTTTAGGATACTTTAAGCATTTTTCTGAATTTTTAAAAAAAAATTAAAAGTCCGATTTTTTTTTTTTTTTTTTTCAGTTTGCTTATTTTTTTGTAACAGCCCTCTTTATTATCATTCCCTGGACCTCCTGTGAAAATTTCAGACATTTTCGCTCAGTAGTTTCTTTGCAAACAGCGTTTCTTTTTCCCAGATTCATACAAATGGTTTTTCTAATTTATTCACTGCCTCCTCTACGTCACAGCTGCTTCGGCTCTGTGTGATTCGGCTCCTTTTCGGCTCCTGTTCGGCTCCTCTTCGAAGTTAATCCAGATGTTTTTGCTTGTTTTCAGCGTGCATTCGGTTAGTTTTCGGTGAGTTTACGGCAGCTTTTCCCTGCAATTCGGGGACCCTGTGCTGTTTGCTGAATACACCGCAGGGTCACCGAAATGCAATCGGCAAAAGGAACCGAATTGAAGAGAACGAAAAGTCACCGAACGTGCGGTGACTTTTCGAATCTCTTTGGATAACCCTGTATGTCCTCTTGTTTTGCTACTTTGTTTCCTTTTAAATATACTCCCTTCCTCTACCTTGTGGATTCCCTTTACGTATTTAGAAGTTTCTATCATATCTCCTCTGTCTCGTCTTTTTTCCAAGCTGTACGTTTTAAGATCATTAAGCCTTTCCTGGTAACTTATCTCCTTCTGGACATCAGTGGGAGTTGAATGGCCACATAATATGTCAAAATAAATTAAATATTAAACAATGCTATCGTTTTAAAAGTTAGATGTTAATTAGGCAAATTTTTTTATATCAACAGTTGAAGGCTTGGTAATTTTTTTATGAATGAGCATCTGAATATTTATTCAGTTTACCTTAGAATAAGGTCATTTTACAGCACATATGTAGGTGAACACATTGTGCAGCGCTCTAGACATTAGATTTTCCTTTTTTATCTACAGTATTTATGTACAATAAATGTACAAATAAGGTAAAATACAGATTTTGATTATTTATCGGTGGTCAGTTACACATTCTATGTATATGGTTTGGTAAATCTTGGCTTATTGAGACATTATATATAAAACCGTGTTTGCAGTCAATTTTTTTTGTCCTACACAGTCTTTAATGTGTTATGAAGGAGCCTTGATTTACCATTAAATCTTCTCTCTGCTTTCAAGTGGGTATGTGTGTATATATAGTATATTACAGTGTCCCTTATAATATGCGCTTGCTGTGTGTAAAAATAATTATCTTTCAATTTCCTATATGAATATACATATATATTGTGATTCAAATACATATCTTAGTCAATATGCTCAATTAGCTTAGTTTAAAATCCTTTAAGTTCCTTCGTAGCCATTTTCTCTAGAAACTTGTAGGAATTTTAATTGAAAACACACATCCTGTAAAGATAGGGCCCCTTGTTTCACTGTTACCAGGCAGAATAAGAAAAAACATCTCTTTCTCCTGTCACTATGTATGATATATGATTGGTAGGTTGAACTATCTCTGATATGGAAAATGTAGCCGCACCATTTTAACGCTGACGTGATCAGCTTCATGATTGGCTGTTGTACCACAACCTTGTGTTCTATATTAAATGGAAGTAACAGGACAAAAACCAAAAAACGAAAATTGAGGCCAATAGGTACTATAAAAAGGATTAAACTTTAGTATACACAAAAGAGAAAGAAAAGATCCGAACATAAAGTTCAGAATAGTACCATTAATGAACCGTAGGAGGCTCCAGTTCCCTATCTAGTATAATTTTATTGGACACACAACATAAAAAACCAAACATTTAAAACCATAAACAAAGTATTGTGGGGCGATATGCTAACAATTCATGGTGCGATATCTCTATACAATAAGTGACAATATGACCTGTGTCTAATTAGAATGATGGATTAAGGCAATGTATAAAGTATCGAGACGAATCAATCGTTAAACCAATGTGCATGCCCTTCCAAAAGTAACCACTAGTGGGTGTATTGGTAAGCCTTATCGATAAAGGGCTAAGAATCCGCTTCAGTCATGAATCTTAGATCATCATGCGTACATCCATTTAGGGACTAAACTGTAAGTGACACTAATAATAAAGATGGCGATTGAATGTGCGTCAATTAAAGAGATAGTACAACTCAATAAATGTTCCTCATGGTCTATTAATAGGCATGATGGAATGGTACCAGTCCTGTTATGGTTAATAAACAAGATAATTAGTGCCGGTCTGAACGTTGCACGAACAGATCATGGACCGAGGGGAAACCACCTTATATAATATCCATTAAAACGATAATTGTAGATTTTTGCATATAGGATACCAAAGTTATATTATAGAGTATCGTGAATTTCCTCTGACATTCATTAAAGACATAATTATTAAAAAGAAAAGAGGAGAGAGAGGACCAATTACTCAAGTAAACGTTAATTGGATAAGATATGTTAAGGCTTCACAATCATTTATTACAGTTTATAGTCAATTAAATGGGATAGATATTGCCAATGTTCCAGAGACAAGATCATAACTGAATTGCATGTACTAACATTGTGGCAAAAATGTTGTATAGTTGAAAAGATGACCATTAATTAATAATTTCCACTTAAATTGTAGCTAGAAAGGACTAGATGTTAGTTGATTCAATATAGCAATTATCTTAATCGTTAAACCACAGGAAAGACCGATAGATATAATAATTCTTTCAAAATCACTGTCCTTCTGATTTATAAATCATAGATACTAAATATCTTAATAGTGTTTGATTACAACATCATTATCCTAAGTATATCGTTAGAGTAATAATCATTGCACATGCAACAATTATCCTGTTGAACTGATGATTATACAACTGGTAAGGGTCAGCGGAATAAAGCGGCGAGGATAGAATAAATCGTAAATCCCAATAGTTTCCAAGGATCTTAGTTCAAACCACACTTTCCTTGTAAATAGAATAATTTCTTTTAAATGATGTCCACATAACTATATACTAGGACTGTATTACAATGGACCAATCAATTTCTTACAGTTTATAATCAATTAGATGGAACAGATATTGCCAATTTTCCAAAGACAAGATCATAACTAAATTACATATATTGTAATTGTGACAAAGTGTTGTATAGTAAAGGAGACAACCATTCACTAGTGATTACCACTCAGATTTGTAGCTAGAAAGGACTAGATGTTAATTGACTCGATGTAGCAAATCGTCTTAATCGTTAAACCACAGGAAAGACCGATAGATATAATAATTCTCACAATCACTGTCTTTCTGATTTATAAACCATAGATACAAAGTATCTTAATAGTGTTTAAATACAACGTCATTGTCCTAAGTATATCATTGGAGTGATTATCATTACGCATACAACAATTATCCTGTTGAATTAATTGATTCTACAGATAGTAGGAGTCAGCGGAATAAAGCGGCGAGGATAGGATAAATCGTAAATCCCAGTAGTTTTCAGTGATCTTATGTCAAACCACACTATCCTTTTAAATAGAATAATTTCTTTTAAATAATATCCACACGACTGTATAATTGGACTATATCATCAAGGTAATTAATCATTCTCCTACAACATTGCCGAAATCAGCGGAAAAACGGAAAAGAGGGAAGCGGGAATAAAGTAAATTATGATTCCCAATAAATCAGAATGATCTCAAAACAAGCCACAATTTCTTAGGAAAACAATTTCTTTTTTTAAAAAATGCCCGTACATCTGGGTTACTTGGTAATCCACTAATTTATATTGTGGTTAGGAGCCATCAAAAATAGTCAGTTATTCAAATCGCCATCTATATAATAAAAGAGTAAGGCTTTGGCTGTCCGTCGCCAAAGCCTTACTGCGCATGCGCGCGCAACCAGCGGCGGTTGGTTGCGCGCGCATGCAACCGCCGCGGCACGAGCCGGCTGCCGGCTCGCCGCGGCGGTACACATGCACACAGCAGCCGGGTAGAGGCTGCGCTCGCAGCCTCTACCCGGCTGCCGCGCGCATCCAACCCCAGAGCGGCGAAGGGAAAGTTTCCTCCGCCGCTCGGGGGGTTGGATGCGCGCGGCAGCCGGGTAGAGGCTGCGAGCGCAGCCTCTACCCGGCTGCTGTGTGCATCTAACGGGTCCCCCGAGCGGCGAAGGGAAAGTTCCCTCCGCCGCTCAGGGGTAGGATGCGCGCGGCAGCCGGGTAGAGGCGCAGCCTCTACCCGGCTGCCGCGCGCATCCAACCCCAGAGCGGCGAAGGGAAAGTTTCCTCCGCCGCTCGGGGGTTGGATGCGCGCGGCAGCCGGGTAGAGGCTGCGAGCGCAGCCTCTACCCGGCTGCTGTGTGATCTAACGGGTCCCCCGAGCGGCGAAGGGAAAGTTCCCTCCGCCGCTCAGGGGTAGTTGCGCGCGCAGCCGGTTAGAGGCGCAGCCTCTACCCGGCTGCCGCGCGCACCAACCCCCCGAGCGGCGGAGGGAAAGTTCCCTCGCTTCCACTTTGAAGGACCCAAGTGTCACGGATCCCTCTGGTTACCAAGATGGTGGTCCCTTTACGCAGACCGCTCACTACCCTTCCGATCCTTAGAGTGGTCGGCACGTCTAGACAGATACAGTATACGTCAAGATAGGTATACACAAAGAACGATACTAGGAGGGTACACAAGACCTTAGAATGGTTGGCTCTTCCCAAGACCTAAATAATAGAAGAGGTAGTCTGATGCGTGCTTAGGATGCCACACAGACTGACCTCAATACCAAGATAGAAGAGTAAACGCCAATACCAGGGGTTATGCACAGAATAGTTCGTTTGCCAATGCCAGGGGTCGGTACACAGAATGGTTCGTTTGCCAATGCCAGGGGTCGGTACACAGAATGGTTCGTTTGCCAATGCCAGGGGTCGGTACACAGAATGGTCAGTTTGCCAAATGCCAAGGGTCAATACACAGAATAGCCAATAATTATCAACAGAATACAAGAGCTCTGCGGGAAGTAACTACCACGTCAGGGCACCAGTGAGAATGTGAAGCCGGGTTTTAAACTCGGCGGGTCCGCGTCATGCGCCTGGCCCCGCCCCCCGGCGTCCCACGTGTGCGGAAGCGTTCCGCGATATCACTCGGCGCCTGGCCAGCGAGCAGCGAGGAAGCCGCTGCCAGGCGCCGGGGGGGGGGGGCGGACACCGTGACAGAACCCCCCCCTCTACGGGCGGCCACTGGACGACCCCCAGGGGCACAGGGATGAGCCAAATAGAAGGCCTTCACCAAGCGAGGGGCATGAACCTCAGTAGCCGGAAGCCAAGAGCGGTCCTCCGGACCGTAGCCCACCCAGTCCACTAAGTACTGAAGGACCCCCCTAGAAACCCTGGCGTCCAGAATGGCCTTAACTTCAAACTCCTCCTCGCCCTCCACAGAGACCGGAGGAGGGCGGACACGGGCCCTGGTGTACCGATTACACAAAAGCGGTTTTAAAAGGCTCACGTGGAACACGTTGTGTATCCTGATATGGGAGGGCAGTGCCAAGGCATAGGAGACCGGGTTGAGTCGCCGCAGTATCTTGTAAGGGCCTATGTATCTGGGGGCTAGTTTCATCGATGGCACTAAGAGCTTAATGTTTCGCGACGAAAGCCAAACCCTGTCCCCGACTTGATACACAGGTGCTGGTCCCCTACGTCTATCGGCCTTCGTTTTCTGGACAATACTGCTCCTCTCCAGTGCCTGTTTAACCCTCCCCCAGGTCTCAGTCAATGACGCCAAGTGCTCATCCAGAGCAGGAATTGCGGTATCAGGAAATGCAGTGGGAAGCACGGGAGGATCAAATCCGTAAACCGTGAAGAAAGGGGAATGACCACTGGCTTCACTCACGGCACTGTTTAGGGCATACTCGGCCCAAGGTAGCAGGTCTGACCAATTATCCTGTCGTTCAGATATGAAACACCTGAGATACTTCTCAACATTTTGATTGGCCCTTTCTGCTGCTCCGTTCGTTTGGGGGTGATAGGCCGAGGAGAAGGACAGGTCTATTCCCACATTCTTGCAGAACCCCCTCCAGAATCTGGAGACAAACTGGGTCCCCCTATCAGAAACAATCCCAAGAGGGATACCGTGTATGCGGACCACGTTGGCGATGAAAATGGGCACCAGCTCGGCTGCTGACGGTAGCTTCCGAAGAGGAACATAGTGACCCATTTTGGAAAAGCGATCTATAATCGTGAGTATAACAGTATTCCCTTTGGACTCGGGTAACTCTACTATAAAATCCATGGCTATCTGCGACCATGGTCGTTCGGGGATAGGCAGGGGCTGGAGTAAACCAATGGGCGCTGTCTTAGGACTCTTATTTCTTGTGCATACCTCGCACACGGCTATGTAATCTTTAATATCCCGGCGCATCGTGGGCCACCATAGCAGTTTTCGGATGCTAGCCACTGTTTTGGTGATCCCCATGTGCCCAGAGGTTTTATTGTCATGGTAAATCTTAAGGACTTCTTCTCTTTCCTTCTCAGGTACAAAGAGCTTCGCGGGAGGTCTCCCCCCGGAGCCTTATCTTGGACAGTCTGCAATCGGATCATCAGAGGGGATGAGACACTAATCGTGGTAGAGGCTATAATCCTCTCCTGAGGTACAATGGGATGTTGATCCTGAACGTTATGTTCATAGGATTCATACTGTCTAGATAACGCATCTGCTTTAATGTTTCTTGACCCAGGTCTATATGTGAGGATGAAATTAAAACTTGAAAGAAACAAAGACCATCTCGCTTGTCTGGCGTTCAATCGTTTCGCGTCTCCAATGTAAGTGAGATTCTTATGATCAGTTATGATAACGATTGGGTCCGTAGATCCCTCTAATAAGTATCTCCACTCTGCCAAGGCTGCGATAACTGCTAACAACTCTCTATTACCGATGTCATAGTTTCTCTCGGCCGGAGACAACTTCCGGGAATAGAAGCCGCATGGATGCAAAGGTTTATCGGGTGCCCGCCTTTGGGACAAGACTGCTCCAAGACCGAGTTCGGAGGCGTCAACCTCGAGTTGGAAGGGCAGAGCTGGATCAGGATGTCGGAGAACAGGGGCAGTCGTGAATGCCTGTTTGAGGACCTCGAAGGCTTGCCTGGCCTGGGGTGTCCACTTCTGATTTCCCACCCCTTTTTTAGTCATGGCCGTGAGAGGAGCTACCAAGGTCGAAAAGTCTTTAATGAACCTTCGATAATAGTTGGTAAAACCTAGAAACCTCTGGATGGCTTTAAGCCCTTGGGGTAGGGGCCAGTCGAGGATTGCCGACAATTTACCAGGATCCATTTGAAACCCCTCAGGGGTTATGATATACCCAAGGAAGTGCACCATCTCTCTATCAAATAGGCACTTTTCTAATTTGCAGTATAAGCCGGCCTTCAATAGTCTCCTTAACACTTGTTGCACATGGGCGTGATGGGTCTCCTTATCTGGAGAGTATATCAGGATGTCATCGAGATACACTATGACGAATGTTTGCAGAAAATCCCTTAGGGTGTCATTTATGAGATCCTGAAACACAGCTGGCGCGTTACATAACCCAAAGGGCATTACCAGGTATTCGTAATGCCCGCTACGCGTATTAAAAGCCGTCTTCCACTCGTGCCCCTTTTTCACCCTTATCAGATTGTAGGCCCCGCGTAAATCGAGCTTCGTGTATATACGGGCCCCTTTCAGTCGGTCGAACAACTCTGTTATAAGGGGTATGGGATATGCATTTCTTATGGTTATTCTGTTTAAACCTCTATAATCTATGCATGGTCGCAAGTCTCCCTCTTTCTTGGAGACGAAAAAGAAACCAGCTCCTGCTGGGGAGGAGGACCGTCTAATGAATCCACGCTCAAGATTCTCCTTTATATATTCCTCCATAATATCGTTCTCCTTTTGCGACAAGGGGTATACATGTCCTCTGGGAGGCATAGTACCGGGGAGTAACTCTATGGCACAGTCATACGGGCGATGTGGTGGTAAAACCTCAGTCCTGGCCTTCGAAAAAACCTCCTTTAATGCCTGATAACAGTCAGGGACTACTGTGGATAAAGGAGGTGCTGTGGCGATATTAAGGCTACCAATAACAGTGACCCTGCCCATGCATTTCAACTGGCAACTGGGACCCCAACATCTTATGTCTCTCTGGACCCAATCAATCACCGGGTTATGCTCAGTCAACCATGGAAACCCTAGGACGACGGGGCATGAGGGAGAGTCAATAATCTGGAATCGTATGGTTTCCCGGTGCAACACTCCTGTTTTCATGCATACCTCTATAGTGTCGTGGGTGATATGGGGACATGACAAGGGTTTCCCGTCTATGGCCTCCACCATTAGAGGTCTTTCTTTGAGAACTAGAGGCATGAGGTTCTTGGAGGCAAACACTCTATCCATAAAGTTACCTGAGGCTCCAGAGTCTAGGAACGCCTCAGTCTCGAGGTGCACCCCCTCCCAGGTTAAGGAGATGGGCACCAGAATCCGGGTTTTTTTTTTTCGTTATCAACAAAGGAGGCATAGAGCGAACCGATTACCTGGCTAGTAGGTGTTCTCTGGCCCGGCTTGCCAGTGTCACCCCTGCCACCCCTGGGTCTTTGAGGACATTGAAGACGAAAATGCCCTGCCCCGGCACAGTAAAAACAGAGCCCCCTTTCCCTTCTGTGAGTTCTCTCAGCCTCTGAAATACCTGTTCTACCTATCTGCATGGGTTCCACGACCGGTAGATCGGTTCTTTCTGGCTCTGGAGTACCTGACGTACTGGTGTGTCTGGGTACCAAGGGTAAAGGAGGCAAAACCCTTCTGGGTCTGTCTCTAGAATGCCTCCTGTCCCTAATTTGGTCGTCCATGGCAATACAGAAATCAACCAAATGGTCCAGATGTTCTGGCAACTTCAAGGGAGCCAGCTCAAACATCAAAGCCTCGTTCAGGCCTTCGGTAAACGCCAAGGTTAAAACGTCGTTAGGCCAGTGTACCTCAGAAGTCAAGGTCTTAAATTCTATGGCATAGTCGGAGACTCTCCTATTACCTTGCTTAATGTGGAATAAGGACCTGCCTGCATTGGTGGCCCTTCTAGAGGGATCAAACGTACGTTTTAGTTCAGAGGTAAAGCCCTCATAGTCATATATGATGGGCTTTTTGTTTTCCCACAATGGCGTGGCCCACAGTAACGCTTTATCAGTTAAATGGTTAATTAGGTAGCCTACTTTGGCTTTATCGGATACACAGGACCCTGGATTGTTCTCGAATAGAATCTCCAGTTGGGTCAAAAAACCCCGACACAAGTTAGGCGTACCATCATAGCGTACGGGTGCCTTCATACTGAGCCTACACCCCTCGGGTGAGGCCGAACTGGCCCTAGGCAATACTGGTTCTGGAGGACTTGCAGTACCAGTAGTGGATCGATTCAACAGGGTTTGCAGAGCAAGAGCAATCTGGTCCATCCTGTGGTCCTGCTCTTCTTGTCGAGCTGCAATTCTTGTCAACTGAGAAGAGAGGTCTGCGGGATCCATTGGCCCTGACGTAATGTCACGGATCCCTCTGGTTACCAAGATGGTGGTCCCTTTACGCAGACCGCTCACTACCCTTCCGATCCTTAGAGTGGTCGGCACGTCTAGACAGATACAGTATACGTCAAGATAGGTATACACAAAGAACGATACTAGGAGGGTACACAAGACCTTAGAATGGTTGGCTCTTCCAAGACCTAAATAATAGAAGAGGTAGTCTGATGCGTGCTTAGGATGCCACACAGACTGACCTCAATACCAAGATAGAAGAGTAAACGCCAATACCAGGGGTTATGCACAGAATAGTTCGTTTGCCAATGCCAGGGGTCGGTACACAGAATGGTTCGTTTGCCAATGCCAGGGGTCGGTACACAGAATGGTTCGTTTGCCAATGCCAGGGGTCGGTACACAGAATGGTCAGTTTGCCAAGGGTCAATACACAGAATAGCCAATAATATCAACAGAATACAAGAGCTCTGCGGGAAGTAACTACCACGTCAGGGCACCAGTGAGAATGTGAAGCCGGGTTTTAAACTCGGCGGGTCCGCGTCATGCGCCTGGCCCCGCCCCCCGGCGTCCCACGTGTGCTGTGCGCCGAAGCGTTCCGCAGCACGGTGCAGGCTCCGCGATATCACTCGGCCTGCCAGCGAGCAGCGAGGAAGCCGCTGCCAGGCGCCGGGGGGGGGGGCCGCGGACACCGTGACACAAGCCCCGGTCACGTTACCGCGGCTTGGGTCCTTCAAAGACCGGAAGCGGGGAAATCTTCACTTCCCTGGCGCCGCTCGACAGGTAATTATGAGCGCTGGTGGGGGGGGGGGGTCAATATCCACGAGCTGGGGGGTCCATATCCACGAGCTGGGGGGTCCATATCCACGAGCTGGGGGACCATATCCACGACCTGGGGGCAAATCCACGAGCTGGGCAAATCCACGTGCTGGGCAAATCCATGTGCTGGGCAAATCCATGAGCTGGGGCAAATCCATGTGCTGGGCAAATCCATGAGCTGGGGGCAAATCCATGAGCTGGGCAACTCCATGAGCTGGGGGCAAATCCATGAGCTGGGCAAATCCATGAGCTGGGCAACTCCATGAGCTGGGGGCAAATCCATGAGCTGGGGGCAAATCCATGTGCTGGGCAAATCCATGAGCTGGGGGCAAATCCATGAGCTGGGGGCAAATCCATGTGCTGGGGGCAAATATCCACATGCTGGGGCAATATCCACGTGCTGGGGCAGTATCCACGAGCTGGGGCAGTATACCCACAATAGACTGCCCTCTGGGCAGGCTGGGGCAGTATCCACGTGCGGGGGCAGTATCTACGTGCGGGGGCAGTATCCACGTGCGGGGGCAGTATCCACGTGCTGGGGCAGTATCCACGTGCTGGGGCAGTATCCACCAGCTGGGGCAGTATATCCATGAGCAGGGGCAGTATATCCACAATAGACTGCCCTCTGGGCAGGCTTTACAACTAGTTTAAAATAAAGCCAGACTGGGATATCCCCAGAAAGAACAACCACTGTTAAAACATAATTGAAGGTACTGCTCAACGCGTTTCAAGAGCTAAACTCTCTTCATCAGGAGCGAATATACTTGTGTGTCGCTCGCTACCATCTACATTTATATTATTTGATCCTCCCTAAAAGGCACCGGTATCTCATGTATCTTAATTAGGAGATGTTTTGCTGATAGGATACGTGCGTGTCACCATGGATTGGTACGTGTACGTTCCGTACCCGATCAATGGAACGCACCTCCATTATTGCGCATGCGCAGAAAGCAGATCTGTTGTGACCCATATACTAACGGCTGTACTTTCCTCCGGTGCGCATTTCATTACATCTCATTGTATAGTTTCCACAAGTGTTAAATCCATAATTTACTAAAACTCATTCTGTGTATATTCAGGTCATCAGAGTAACCCCATGGTTATTACTTAATTATTTACTTAATTTTTAATGGAAAAATAATTCGATTTAAACGATCGGACACATTAATCATTTTATCCTATAATACCTTCTTTGTAATGTATATTGAAAAATAAACAGGTATATTGGTTATCCACACTGTGGATGTATATAAAAGACCAATGTAATCGTGACTCGATCCAATTATATGCTTAATTATCGACATTACCATATTTTAAAGAAAAATTGTTATATATATATAACCATAAGGTTCAGTCTCATGATGACATTCCACATGTAGAGCTTACATATGAGGAAGAGATTTTGAGGATCATATAATCTAGATGGTAGTATGAGTAGACATACATATATATAGAAAGGAAAATAATATGATGTATTATCCATTGCCTATAAACGGTGTAAATGTAAATCCTTCGTTGAGCCCCTGTGGAAACAGGGTACCCAACCGATAGATCCAGAAAGCCTCTCTCTGTCTTAGTCTTATATCCCAGTTGCCTTTCCGTGGTCCCGGGCGTATTTGATCAATGACTTTAAATTGTAAATTTGAAGCTACGCCTTCGTGATAATTTTTGATGTGTCTCGAAATCGGTGTTTCTTTCACATAATGGACAGACCTAACATGTTCTAAAATGCGTGTCCTGAATTCTCTGATTGTTTTGCCAACATATTTGGCTCCACAGGAACAGGTAATTTGGTATACCACACCTTTACTCTTACAGTTATAAAAATTATTCACTGTAAAGTTTTTGGAGTTGTCATGATTATGAAAAATCTTTGAGCTTTTAGAGATAAAGTTGCAAGCTTTACATCTCCCACATTTGTAAGTGCCCTTCAAAGGGGTCTGTAACCAGTTAGATTTCTGTGTTTTTGATCTCTGAAAATGACTTTGAACTAAGATGTCATTTATATTTTTAGATCTCCTTGCAGTCATGATTACAGATGGTGGGATTTTCTTCTCAAGATGTCTATCCTGTAAAAGGATAGGCCAAAACCTATTACAGATTTCTTTAATTTTTTCCCATCCTATGTCAAAATTTCCGATTAATCTGATAATAGAATCGTCTTTTTTCCTCGTGTCTATCAACAGACTATCACGTGTACAGAGAAGTGCCCGTTTATATGCTCGTTTTAGGGTTTTGTTTGGATATCCTTTTTCCTTAAAGGCTTGTCTTAGATTCTTCGCTTTTACTACAAATTCGGTATCTGTACTGCATATTCTTCGAAGTCTTAAATACTGGCCAACTGGGATTCCCTTTTTAAGTGGTCTTGGATGAAAACTGTCCCATCGTAAAAGGCTGTTAGTAGCTGTCGGCTTTCGATATAGACTTGTATGAGAACTAAGATTAGAATTTTTTCTAATACAGATATCTAGAAAGTTGATCGAAGTTTCATTAGTCTCATAAGTGAATTTAAGATTTAATTGATTATCATTAAGGACTTCCATAAATTCTTCAAAGGATCCTTTATTGCCACTCCAAAATACCAAGATGTCATCGATATAGCGTTTCCACATGACAATGCTTTCAAGAAATTTCCCCATATTGGGGTTGAATACAATTTTTTCTTCCCACCAGCCCAAATAGATATTAGCATACGTTGGGGCACAAGATGTTCCCATTGCCTAACCGACCTTTTGACGGTATATTTTACCGTCAAAGAGAAAGAAGTTATGTGTCAATATAAACGATAACAGTTGTATTACAAACAGCTGGTGAGTCTCGGAGAAACGTTCATCTTTTTCGATAAAATATTGTACACATTTGAGCCCCAGCTCATGAGGTATACTGCTGTATAGCGACTCCACATCAATACTACACAGCATACATTCCTCTGGTATAGGTGTTTCGTTGAGAATCTTAAGCATTTGCTTTGTGTCTCGAATATATAATGGAAGAGATTCTACTGTCCTCCTGAGTGCCTTGTCAATGTAAATACTGCTGTTTTGTGTCAGATTGTTACGGCCAGACACTATAGGTCTGCCTGGCGGAGGTATTTTTCCTTTATGCATTTTTGGGAGGGCATAAAACGTGGAAATGGTTGGCTGATTGAGATTCATGAATTGGAACTCGTTTTTCGAGATTAGATCTTTCCCTAAGGCTTCGTTCAGAATATTTCTAAGTTCACTGGAATAGAGATCCGTGGGATTTGTTGACAGTATCTGGTATGTATTTGTGTCCTCTAGAATTTTTAAGACCATATTACAGTATTGATCATTGTCTAGGATAACGATGTTTCCTCCCTTGTCGGATTTTTTGATGACTATGTCTTCCATGTCTCTTAACTCCAATAATGCTTGTTGTTCCTCTGGCGTCATATTGTTATCTGTTTGATCTTGTAATTCTTTAATGTTAACTTTGTCGATCTCATTACATACCAATTTGCAGAATGTATCTAGATGGCTGTATTCTGTTAGCCATGGAGTAAATTTGCTTTTCGGCATCAATTCTGTTTTAAATTTCGTATTTGTAGGTTCAACATTAAATAAATCCGCCAGGATGGCTAGTGTCTCCTGATCTGTTTCGTCAAGGCCATAACGTTTGGATGTTTTTTCCAAATGTATTGCATGAAATTTTTTAAGAGCCAGTTTACGTGTAAAGAGATGGATATCTTTAACCCATTCAAATGCATTGAACTTCGGTTTGGGAACATAGTTTAAGCCTTTTTTGAGAACTTGTAAATGATATTTAGAGAATACTTTGTTGGTAAGATTCATAATTTGTAAATCATTTGGGACATCATTATCTTGATTGATGTTCAAATCTAGATTTCGGTTTGTTAGAATCTCCCCCATTTGTTTCTTTTGCGTTCTCTTTTTTTCTTCGATTGAGGAGGGGATCCCACATCCGCTTCGCTTAGGTCTAAAAAACTCCCATTCTTTTTCAGGATGCTCCTATTATTAGAGGTGCTTGGAATTGGATTATCGTCCTCTGTATCTGTTGTTTCGTATTCGGAGGTGGAAGCCGGATCTATCCTTTTCTGATGATTTTTCTTAATCTGGTGTTTAAAGATCTTGCCGGTTTTGAAGTCAAAGGAATCTCGTACAAATTTATTATGTTTTCTTTGTCTAATTCTACTATCGTATTCATCTAAATTAGATTTAAAACGTAGTTCCAGATTAGGAAATGCTGGTTGATTATTAAATTCTTGTACTGATTCTAAACCTTTTTTAATAGGTTCTTCCAATTCTACAAGTATCTCTTGCTCGTGCCTAATCAGGATTTGCATAAATTTATTAGAACATTCCATAGCAGCTTCTTCCCATTCCTTCTGAAAACTTTCCTTTTTAAAGTATGTAGCTGGTGGATTTTGTACCCTTAATCCTCTAGGAACCATTTTTTTGGCTAAATAGTTTTGCAAAGATGAAACTTCCCATTGGGCTCTAATTTGTTGTTTAACAAGTTTGTCTAGACCATTAAAGGATCCTTGTATATTCATATTACTGGAAGATTCTTGTGTATTAGTGTCAGAGAAGGCTAGATCACTGTTTTTACACCAACACTTTAGATTATCCACTGAGGATAGAAAGTTAGTAGATTGAGACATTATTTCCAAAGGTCAGTATTAGAGGCTAAGACAGAGAGAGTGCTGGCCTCAAAAATGGGTCATAAACCCTTATAATCTAAATGGAAGTAACAGAACAAAAACAAAAAAACGAAAATTGAGGCCAATAGGTACTATAAAAAGGATTAAACCTTAGTATACACAAAAGAGAAAGAAAAGATCCGAACATAAAGTTCAGAATAGTACCATTAATGAACCGTAGGAGGCTCCAGTTCCCTATCTAGTATAATTTTATTGGACACACAACATAAAAAACCAAACATTTAAAACCATAAACAAAGTATTGTGGGGCGATATGCTAACAATTCATGGTGCGATATCTCTATACAATAAGTGACAATATGACCTGTGTCTAATTAGATTGATGGGTTAAGGCAATGTATAAGGTATCGAGACGAATCAATCGTTATACCAATGTGCATGCCCTTCCAAAAGTAACCACTAGTGGGTGTATTGGTAAGCCTTATCAATAACGGGCTAAGAATCCGCTTCAGTCATGAATCTTAGATCATCATGCGTACATCCATTTAGGGACTAAACTGTAAGTGACACTAATAATAAAGATGGCGATTGAATGTGCGTCAATTAAAGAGATAGTACAACTCAATAAATGTTCCTCATGGTCTATTAACCCCTTAAGGACCGAGGACGTACCATGTACGTCATTGCAGCGGGTCTCTCTTAGACCCGCTGACGTACATGGTACGTCCTGCCGTTTTTGAGCTGCTGGAAGCGATCGGATCGCTTCCAGCAGCTCAAACGCCATTGCAGGATGCCTGGGAGTCCAGGCATCCGTGCAATGGCCGTTAGAAGTGCCGGGGCACCATGTGATCGCTCCCCGGGAGCGATCTACATCCGGTTGCACCGGAGAGGTGCCCGGCACTTCTACAGAGCGCTGGAAGCGATCGGATCGCTTCCAGCTGCTCTGAGCATATTACAGGATGCCTCGACATCGAGGCATCCTTGTAATATACTTACCTGCCGCCGGTCCGTCCGTGATCGCTCCCCCCGAGCGATCACTTCCGGTAGCGGCAGGAAGTACTGAGTGCCACGAGGTATCGTGGCACTCAGTACAAAAACGATCACATCAGTGATCAGGTGCTCTGCTGGGTGCCTCGAGGGATCAAGGCACCCAGCAGAGTTTTAAAAAAGTGTGTAAAAAAAAGTAAAATAAAAGTGTGTAAAAAAAGAAAAATAAATAAATAAAACTGACAGTTAGGGGTAGGGTTAGGGTTAGGGTTAGGGTTAGGGTTAGGGGTAGGGTTAGGGTTAGGGTTAGGGGTAGGGTTAGGGGTAGGGTTAGGGGTAGGGGTAGGGTTAGGGGTAGGGTTAGGGTTAGGGGTAGGGGTAGGGTTAGGGGTAGGGTTAGGGTTAGGTTAGGGTTAGGGTGTTAGGGGTAGGGTTAGGTTAGGGTTAGGGTTAGGGGTAGGGTTAGGGGTAGGGGTAGGGTTAGGGTTAGGGGTAGGGGTAGGTAGGGTAGGGTTAGGGTTAGGGGTAGGGTTAGGGGTAGGGTTAGGGAGGGTAGGGTTAGGGGTAGGGTTAGGGGTAGGGTTCTAAGGGCAGGGTCAGGGGTAGGGTTAGGGTTCTAAGGGCAGGGTCATCTTGGGGCTGAGTGGGATGTTCCTAGCCTGCCTCATCAGAGAGGCAGGCTAGCAACATCCAATCAGAAGTTAGAAAAAATCAAAATAAAATTTCTAATTTGTCAGGTCAGGCCAATATTTTGTAAATATTGGCTCTGACCTCTGTGATTCTCCCTCCCTCTCCTCACTTGTGTTTTGGTGAGCGAGAGAGAGAGATCAGATTTGACAGGTTAGAGATTTTAGTGAGATTTAGTGAGATTAGAAAAATTGAGGCAGATTTAGAGAGATTTTAGGGAGATTTAGAAGAATTGAGGCAGGTTTAGAGGGATTTAGAGAGATTTAGGTGTTTATTTGTATTTTCTTGTGAAACCCAACGGTTCTTCTAAGAACCAACAATCCGCTTATATATATATAATTAATAAATTTTATAATCTATTATATATAATGTCTGAGAGGTGTACAGCGCCGAGGAGGCATATGCCATCCTGGCGTCAGAATCTGAGGCATCTGCGTCAGACTCAGACCCTCATTTCGACCCCGCTAACTGCTCAGAGGCGTCGCTAGATACATTATCTATGCTGGCTGATGTATCTAGTGATGTTTCTGATGCAGATCCTGGGTCACCACCTGCCAGCAGGAGACGCACAGCTCCAGCTGAGGAGTGGGTAGTGCCTCATCGCCAGAGGCCAGATATCCCTCCTTTCACGGCAAATCCTGGCATCAATATTGATGTTGCAGGATTTACCGCCACACAGTTTTTGCAGGTGTTTATGGGGGATGATTTGTTGGGCCACATCGTGGCCCAATCAAATCTGTATGCCCATCAGCATTGTGCTGCGAAGCCAGACTCCTACTTGGCAAGGCAGCAATGGACCCCGCTAGATGTGCCAGAATTTCTGAAATTCTGGGCACTTACTATGCTGAGGGCATCATAAAGAAGCCCTCAATTCGCTCCTGCTGGAGCAGTAGCCCCATCTGCTCTACCCCCATTTACCTCCAATCAATGTCACGTAGAAGGTATGAAAACATTTTGCGTTTCATGCACTTCAGTGACAACAGCCTGTGCTCCCTAGAGAGCATCCCCAGTTTGACAGGCACCAGACTTTTACATTTTATTCGTACATTTTTATGTTCTACAATTGGTGCTGTATTTTGCCAAAATCTTTGCACACCTATGCATGGGGGGATGGGTGTACTCAGGAGATCTTGCAGAAAACAACCTGGAGAGTTTTCATGCAGTAACAAACAACAGTGTCTGCTAAGGCTAGGGTCAGACGAGCGTGATTTCTACGGACTGTACGTCCGTGCAGTACGGACATCGTCAGTACGGAAGACGCAGTAGTGGTCACACAGTCCGTTTTTTCACTGACATTTATTTTTTGACAGATGTAGGAGGGACAATAAATTCAATTGCAAAAACCATTTTGTCCGTGAAAAATGCAGGACGTATAAATGCAGTCCGTCTGACCACGTTCCATCACTCACACACAAAGCTATGCAGATGTTGCGGACGCAGCGCACTTTGTGCGGCCGTTCTAGCGGTTCTACGTTCTTGCCTGCCTTGCGTCCGTGGGCCGCGGCCGTTGTGCGTCCGCAGTTCAGTGCGGACGTACTTCGTGTGTGTCGGGCTCCATTGGACTTTATGTCATGCTATCACGGACGTACTTTTAGGCGCGATCACGGACGTGAACACTACGCTCGTCTGACCCTAGCCTAAATCACAGTCCAAAACTACTGTGGGCGTAAAAATCTGAAAATTGAAAAATTACCGCCACACACCTTGTTGCCAAATGTTTTGGGCTAAAACCGTTGCATCCATGGCATCAAAGCACTCCATATGCAATACCTTGGGGTGTCAACATAACAAATATAAACAATTTTCTGGCAATAATTCAAACTGGGGTATGCGGTAGACCCAAAACCAAAGATAGGCCTAGCTGAAGAAATAATCTCAATTTCAACTCTAATGACAAAGTCATAAAAATTGTATTTGAACCTTCCCAAAATCCTGGCAAACCTAGGCATGGGGGCATGGGTGTACTCAGGAGATCTTGCAGAAAACAACCTGGAGAGTTTTCATGCAGTAACAAACAACAGTGTCTGCTAAATCACAGTCCAAAACTACTGTGGGCGTAAAAATCTGAAAATTGAAAAATTACCGCCACACACCTTGTTGCCAAATGTTTTGGGCTAAAACCGTTGCATCCATGGCATCAAAGCACTCCATATGCAATACCTTGGGGTGTCAACATAACAAATATAAACAATTTTCTGGCAATAATTCAAACTGGGGTATGCGGTAGACCCAAAACCAAAGATAGGCCTAGCTGAAGAAATAATCTCAATTTCAACTCTAATGACAAAGTCATAAAAATTGTATTTGAACCTTCCCAAAATCCTGGCAAACCTAGGCATGGGGGGCATGGGTGTACTCAGGAGATCTTGCAGAAAACAACCTGGAGAGTTTTCATGCAGTAACAAACAACAGTGTCTGCTAAATCACAGTCCAAAACTACTGTGGGCGTAAAAATCTGAAAATTGAAAAATTACCGCCACACACCTTGTTGCCAAATGTTTTGGGCTAAAACCGTTGCATCCATGGCATCAAAGCACTCCATATGCAATACCTTGGGGTGTCAACATAACAAATATAAACAATTTTCTGGCAATAATTCAAACTGGGGTATGCGGTAGACCCAAAACCAAAGATAGGCCTAGCTGAAGAAATAATCTCAATTTCAACTCTAATGACAAAGTCATAAAAATTGTATTTGAACCTTCCCAAAATCCTGGCAAACCTAGGCATGGGGGGCATGGGTGTACTCAGGAGACCTTGCAGAAAACAACCTGGAGAGTTTTCATGCAGTAAAAAACAACAGTGTCTCCTAAATCACAGTCCAAAACTGATGTGGGTGTG
Source organism: Leptobrachium leishanense (assembly GCA_009667805.1). NCBI lineage: Eukaryota > Metazoa > Chordata > Amphibia > Anura > Megophryidae > Leptobrachium > Leptobrachium leishanense. Next base: position 29,916 of record RXON01004945.1, read on the forward strand.
AAAATGAAAAATGACCACCAAACAGTATCTAATTTGTTTGGAGCAAACGGATGCATCCATAGCATTAAAAACACTCCATTTACAATACTTTGGGGTGTTAGCTTACCAAATATATGCACGTTCATAAAACTGGGGTATGTAAAAAGGCCCCTAAAAAGAAGATAAGCAAAGAAGATACTGTATGTCAAATTAGAAAATTGACAAGCACATGTCAAAGATTGGCGTAGCACCCCAAAAACAACAGAACAAATCTATATATGGGTGGTATCAATTTACTCAGAAGATGTTGCTGAACATATTTTGGGGTGTTTTTTGGCAGTAACCCATAACTGGATTTGACAATTCATGCCTAAAGTACAATGTGTGTGAAAAAATAACACAAAAAGTGACTACCTGAAAGATTGACAAAGAGCTAGTGCATGGAAAGTGTTAAAATACAACTCTTTGAAGCACCCTAGGGTGTGCCCTTCTAAAAATATATGGTTTGATGGGGGTAAATTACTTTGGCCGGCTTCAAAAATGTCCCAAATAGGACATGGGTGCATGATGACGAAATGTGAAAATTCCAAGTTGGAAAACTGAAATGCGCACCCCCCAAATAAGGCCTTTTAGCCCCCAAATGACCCGACATACCTATACATGGGTGGTATCAATTTACTCAGAAGATGTTGCTGAACATATTTTGGGGTGTTTTTTGGCAGTAACCCATAACTGGATTTGACAATTCATGCCTAAAGTACAATGTGTGTGAAAAAATAACACAAAAAGTGACTACCTGAAAGATTGACAAAGAGCTAGTGCATGGAAAGTGTTAAAATACAACTCTTTGAAGCACCCTAGGGTGTGCCCTTTCTAAAAATATATGGTTTGATGGGGGTAAATTACTTTGGCCGGCTTCAAAAATGTCCCAAATAGGACATGGGTGCATGATGACGAAATGTGAAAATTCCAAGTTGGAAAACTGAAATGCGCACCCCCCAAATAAGGCCTTTTAGCCCCCAAATGACCCGACATACCTATACATGGGTGGTATCAATTTACTCAGAAGATGTTGCTGAACATATTTTGGGGTGTTTTTGGCAGTAACCCATAACTGGATTTGACAATTCATGCCTAAAGTACAATGTGTGTGAAAAATAACACAAAAAGTGACTACCTGAAAGATTGACAAAGAGCTAGTGCATGGAAAGTGTTAAAATACAACTCTTTGAAGCACCCTAGGGTGTGCCCTTTCTAAAAATATATGGTTTGATGGGGGTAAATTACTTTGGCCGGCTTCAAAAATGTCCCAAATAGGACATGGGTGCATGATGACGAAATGTGAAAATTCCAAGTTGGAAAACTGAAATGCGCACCCCCCAAATAAGGCCTTTTAGCCCCCAAATGACCCGACATACCTATACATGGGTGGTATCAATTTACTCAGAAGATGTTGCTGAACATATTTTGGTGTGTTTTTGGCAGTAACCCATAACTGGATTTGACAATTCATGCCTAAAGTACAATGTGTGTGAAAAAATAACACAAAAAGTGACTACCTGAAAGATTGACAAAGAGCTAGTGCATGGAAAGTGTTAAAATACAACTCTTTGAAGCACCCTAGGGTGTGCCCTTTCTAAAAATATATGGTTTGATGGGGGTAAATTACTTTGGCCGGCTTCAAAAATGTCCCAAATAGGACATGGGTGCATGATGACGAAATGTGAAAATTCCAAGTTGGAAAACTGAAATCCGCACCCCCCAAATAAGGCCTTTTAGCCCCCAAATGAGCCGACATACCTATACATGGGTGGTATCAATTTACTCAGAAGATGTTGCTGAACATATTTTGGGGTGTTTTTTGGCAGTAACCCATAACTGGATTTGACAATTCATGCCTAAAGTACAATGTGTGTGAAAAAATAACACAAAAAGTGACTACCTGAAAGATTGACAAAGAGCTAGTGCATGGAAAGTGTTAAAATACAACTCTTTGAAGCACCCTAGGGTGTGCCCTTTCTAAAAATATATGGTTTGATGGGGGTAAATTACTTTGGCCGGCTTCAAAAATGTCCCAAATAGGACATGGGTGCATGATGACGAAATGTGAAAATTCCAAGTTGGAAAACTGAAATGCGCACCCCCCAAATAAGGCCTTTTAGCCCCCAAATGACCCGACATACCTATACATGGGTGGTATCAATTTACTCAGAAGATGTTGCTGAACATAGTTTGGGGTGTTTTTTGGCAGTAACCCATAACTGGATTTGACAATTCATGCCTAAAGTACAATGTGTGTGAAAAAAATAACACAAAAAGTGACTACCTGAAAGATTGACAAAGAGCTAGTGCATGGAAAGTGTTAAAATACAACTCTTTGAAGCACCCTAGGGTGTGCCCTTTCTAAAAATATATGGTTTGATGGGGGTAAATTACTTTGGCCGGCTTCAAAAATGTCCCAAATAGGACATGGGTGCATGATGACGAAATGTGAAAATTCCAAGTTGGAAAACTGAAATGCGCACCCCCCAAATAAGGCCTTTTAGCCCCCAAATGACCCGACATACCTATACTTGGGTGGTATCAATTTACTCAGAAGATGTTGCTGAACATATTTTGGGGTGCTTTTTGGCAGTAAACCTTAAAGTTCACAGTACATGTATTCTTAAATTGCGTTCAAAAAAAAAAAATCACCAAATTTTTTTTTTTTCTCAAACTTTGGCATAGATTTGTGGTAAAATGGTTTGCATGGAAAGAGTCAAAATACCCCAAGTTTAATACCTTGATTTGTGTACTTTAAAAAAATATGTATATGTGGAGGGTTATTCAGGAATTAGTGACAGATATCAGTGTTACAATGTCACTATCACTAGTTTTGAAAATAAACTCTTTGGAAATGGCAAAGTGCTACTTGCACTTATTGTTGCATAAAATAAGGAAAAAAGCGAGGAATATGTAAACATTGGGTATTGCTAAACTCAGTACTAAATTTAGAAACTACTAAGGAATAAATTTTTTTTGACGGTTGTTGATACATAAGAAATTTTGGGGGTCAAAGTTCGAAAAAGTGGTGTTTTTTCAATTTTTGTGTCATATTTCACAATATTTTTTATAGTAAATTATATGAAATGATGAAAAAATGGTATCTTTATAAAGTCCATTTAGTGACGAGAAAAACAGTGTAAAATATGTGTGGGTTACATAAACGAGTAAGAGGAAAATTTGACGTAAACACTAAGAGCGCAGAAACATAAAAACAGCTGCGGTCACGAACGGACGGATTTGTGTAAAACCGCCCGGTCACTAAGGGGTTAATAGGCATGATGGAATGGTACCAGTCCTGTTATGGTTAATAAACAAGATAATTAGTGCCGGTCTGAACGTTGCACAAACAGATCCTGGACCGAGGGGAAACCACCTTATATAATATCCATTAAAACGATAATTGTAGATTTTTGCATATAGGATACCAAAGTTATATTATAGAGTATCGTGAATTTCCTCTGACATTCATTAAAGACATAATTATTAAAAAGAAAAGAGGAGAGAGAGGACCAATTACTCAAGTAAACGTTAATTGGATAAGATATGTTAAGGCTTCACAATCATTTATTACAGTTTATAGTCAATTAAATGGGATAGATATTGCCAATGTTCCAGAGACAAGATCATAACTGAATTGCATGTACTAACATTGTGGCAAAAATGTTGTATAGTTGAAAAGGTGACCATTAATTAATAATTTCCACTTAAATTGTAGCTAGAAAGGACTATATGTTAGTTGATTCAATATAGCAATTATCTTAATCGTTAAACCACAGGAAAGACCGATAGATATAATAATTCTCTCAAAATCACTGTCTTTCTGATTTATAAATCATAGATACTAAATATCTTAATAGTGTTTGATTACAACATCATTATCCTAAGTATATCGTTAGAGTAATAATCATTGCACATGCAACAATTATCCTGTTGAACTGATGATTATACAACTGGTAAGGGTCAGTGGAATAAAGCGGCGAGGATAGAATAAATCGTAAATCGTAAGTCGGTAAATTCTCATTGAAAATCATTGAGCATATATCTTATGCTAATTAGAAGCACGTGATAAGTGATGTAAAATACCCTATATCTGTGTAGTCACGGAAAGTATACTAACTTCAGTTTCACTTCTTCCTCTCAAGAGACTTCAGTTTCATTTCTCACTCTAATGCATTTCTTCTTACTTTCACTCAACGCACTCTCTCTCACTCATCCCAGGAGTCATGCTCACGGAGAGACGAAGACATAAAGAAACTTATAATATTTTATAATATTCTCACAATTTCTCACATACTCTCCATTTAACATTACATCCACTGATATCATACAAACTTTGCAGAAAGGCTTGAATTCATATTGAACAGGTAAAGTATTAAAGCAATTTAAGTGGAATTAATGTAGAGATATATATATATGAGTGTGTATATTGCATTGGATATAGACTAAGATTTATCTCAGATATCGCTAGATTGGACCTTATGTATTTCTAGCCTGCAGTATAGAAATATAATAAGAAGTCTGATAAAAGGATATAAATTTATCCTAAGTATTTGTTGCAGTGTATACATATATATGTATATTGAAATTGGAAGAGCTATTGTGATTGAATTACTAAGCAGGGATTTTATAACCTACAATTTTAAAAGCATAAGATTAGAAGCTTTTGAATTCTTGTTATTAGGGGAGGATTCACTAAATACGTTTTCTTATTTATCATTTTAAATAGAGTAAGTGACAGCTTCATCTTTTTGTTGACCCATGTAGCAGATATATATATATATATATATACATATATGTATATATATGTATATATATATATATTATATATACGCGAAAGTCCTGACTGACTGACTGACTGACTCATCAACGCCCAGCTGAAACCGTTTAACCTAGGAACGTGAAATTTTGAAGGTGCACTGTTTTTATGATGTAGGCACCCACGAAGGAAGGATTTTTGGAAACTCTGCCCCTAAGGGGGTGAAAAAGGGGGTTGAATATTTTAAACAGGATACCTATATCTCAAAAACAGAAGATGCTACAGATGTGAAAATCGGCATTTAGATTCGTCTTGAAAAATAAAATAAAAAAGTATTGTACAGTTTTTTCAAAAATTCAACTGTGGGGGCAAAAAAAGGGGGTTGAATATTTAAAATATTTTAAACAAGATACCGATATCTTAAAAACAGAAGATGTTACACAAGTGAAAATCGGTATTTAGAATTATCTTGACAAATAAAAAAACACGTATTTTACCATTTTCTGAAAATTCCTTGGGGGGGCAGAAACAGGGGTTGAATACTTTTATCATAAGCGAGAAAGTCCTGACTGATTGACTCATCAATGCCCAGCTGAAACCGTTTAACCTAGGAATCTGACATTTTGAAGGTGCACTGTTTTTACGATGTGGGCACCCAATAAGGAAGGATTTTTTGAAACTCCGCCCCTAAGGGGGTGAAAAAGGTGGTTGAATATTTCAAACACGATACCTATAGCTCAAAAACAGAAGATGTTACAGATGTGAAAATCGGTATTTAGATTCTTCTTGAAAAATAAAAAAACACATATTATACCGTTTTTCAAAAATTCAACTGGGGGGCAAAAAAAGGGGGGTTGAATATTTAAAATATTTTGAACAGGATACCTATAAAAAACACGTATTTTACCATTTAACTACATCTATATATATATAAACGCGAAAGTCCTGACTGACTGACTGATCAGCGCCCAGCTGAAACCGTTTAACCTAGGAATGTGAAATTTTGAAGGTGCACTGTTTTTATGATTTAGGCGCCCACTAAGGAAGGATTTTTGGAAAATCGACCCATAAGGGGGTTAAAAAGGGGGTTGAATATTTTAAACAGGATACCTATAGCTCAAAAACAGAGGATGCTACAGATGTGAAAATCGGTATTTGGATTCGTCTTGAAAAATAAAAAAACACGTATTTTACCGTTTTTCAAAAATCCAAGTTGGGGGCGAAAAAAGGGGGTTGAATATTTTAAATATTTTAAACAGGATACCTGTATCTCCAAAACAGACGATGTTACAGTCCTGAAAATTGGTATTTAGATTTGTCTTGAAAAATAAAACAACACGTATTTTACCATGTTCTGAAAATTCCTTGGGGGGGGGCAAAAACGGGGGTTGAATACCTTTATCAGTATACCTATATTTCAAAAACCAAAGATGTTACAGGTGTGAAATTTGGTATTTACAATCTTCGTGAAAACAAACAAACATGTGTTTTGCCATTTTCCACAAATCCAAATAAGGCGGGGGGGGGGGGTCGAGGGAAAGGGGTCTGAATACTTTTATCAGTATATCTATAGTTCAAAAACCAATATGTTACAGGTGTGAAGTTTGGTAATTACAATCTTTTGAAAATAAAGAAACACGTGTTTTACCATTTTCCAAAAATCCAAGTGGGGTGAATACTTTAAAACAGGATACCTACATCTCAAAAACAGAAGATGTTACAGATGTGAAAATTGGTATTTAGATTTGTCCTGCGAAACAAAAAAACACCTATTTTACCATTTTCCAAAAATCCAGTTGGAGGGGGAAAAGGGGGGTTGAATACTTTTATCAGTATACCTATATTTCCAAAAACCAAAGATGTTACAGGTGTGAAATCTGGCACTTACAATCTTCTTGAAAAAGAAAACAACACATGTTTACCATTTTCCACGAATCCCACGTGGTGGGTGAAAAAAGGGGGGTGAATACTTTTCAACAGGATACCTATATCTCAAAAACAGAAGATGTTACAGACGTGAAAATTGGTATTTAGATTCGTCTTGAAAATAAAACAACACGTATTTTACCATTTTCCAAAAATCCAGTGGGGGGGCAAAAAGGGGGATGAATACCTTTATCACTATACCTATATTTCAAAAACCAATGATGTTACAGGTGTGAAATTCGATATTTACAATCTTCGTGCAAAAAAAAACATGCTTTACCATTTTCCGAAAATCCAGTTAAGGGGGGTGGGGGAAAGGGATGTGAATACTTTTATCAGTATACCTATATTTCAAAAACCAAAGATGTTACAGGTCTGAAATTTGGCACTTACGTGTTTTACAATTTTCCAAAAATCCCAAGTGGGGGGGTTCTACCAAAAAAAACAAGTTTCTTTTAAAATACAATTTTAACAAATCCAAAAATCCACGCGAGCGAAGCCGCGGGCAAAAGCTAGTATATATATATATTAGATTCTAGCTTTGTTTTAAATGTTTGTTTGCTGGGAAATACATGTTAATTGTATTCTTTAAGCAGAAACGGTTATTAAGTGTCACGTCTCGGCCTTGCCCCCTGCTGGTGGTAGCAGGGATTCCTGTTTATTTTTGTTTTCAGCCTGCAGGCCATATGTTGGGCTGATTGGCCTGCGGTCACATGACCTGTTCTGCCCTATAAGTACGACCAGGACTCCCCTTGATCCTTGGACCAGGATAGTCTTTCATACCTAGTCCCTGTATGCTGGTTTACTTTGATTTGCTGTGTATGACCTCTGGCTCATGTATTAGGATCCCTCTCTTGCCTGACCCCTCTAGTATGATATTCCGTGTATGACCTTTGGCTCTTGTATTTGGATCTCTCTTCTGTCTGTCCCCTGTACTGTACCGTGCTTTGGAATCTGTATGCTTGCATATTATTGTCTGTCTGGTTTATGTTTTGTTCGTCTTGCAAACCTAGTCTAGTTAGTATTTCGAGACCACCTTTCAAGGATCTCAGTCAGGGCTTAGGGATCTTTCTAGTTTCTGTTAATATCTTGCTTTGTTCCCTGAAACCTGTATACCTGCATTTATTGTCTGTCTGGTTATGTTTTGTTCGTCTTGCAAACCTAGCCTAGCTTAGTATTTCGAGACCACCTTTCAAGGATCTCAGTCAGGGCTTAGGGATCTTTCTAGTTTCTGTTAATATCTTGCTTTGTTCCCTGGAATCTGTATACCTGCATTTATTGTCTGTCTGGTTTATGTTTTATTCATCTTGCAAACCTAGCCTAGTTAGAATTTCGAGACCATCTTTCAAGGATCTCAGTCAGGGCTTAGGGATCTTTCTAAGTTCTGTTAATATCTTGGTTTGTTCCCTGGAAGCTGTATACCTGTCCTTAAGGCTTCATCTCTGCAGATTGGGGGTTCCCCCTCACCCTATAGGGGGCTCCCCGTTACATTAAGTCGTGCTAACCATTTGTGTTTGATTACTAACTTAATCAAAGTAAATCGTATTAATCATGATGCTGAGTTACGAACATATTTTAATTCTAAAAGCTAGAAATATGTGTGCTGATGGATGTTGTGTTTATAAATCCTTGATTTTTGTATTATTTTGTATACGTAATAAATATATATTTTTACCTAGTCTGGTTGTGGTGGTATTTTTGTAAACAAAACGCACAATTGAAAACAGACTCGGGATCGCTTTCTGAGAAATATGGGCGAGATAGTTTTATTATAGCTTATATCTCATAAATTTCTTATTGAATATACATCCTGACAACATGGATATATATATTGTCCCAGCTCACATGGATATATATA
>RXON01004947.1:0-63854 GCA_009667805.1 Leptobrachium leishanense
GCAATATTTCATTTGAACTCTGTAGACCAGCTGAAGAAGCCGTAGAACCCCACGGCGAAACGCGTTTTGGCGATTTGACAGAGCCTTTTATATTTTATTAAGACATAATTTCTATTTTGTTACATTTTAGATTAAAGATTTTCTTTTTTAAAAAAAGAAGAACTCGGTCCCTTTTGTTCGGAATTCACCTGAGGTTTTCGTGGATTTGACCCACTAAACAAATCCACTGGCACTACCACCTAGAGCTTGGCCATAAGCTCCATCCAATGTGAGTTGATACTATAATTAAACTAATTATATGTATATTGGCGACCTGCACAAAGAAGGTCTCTCTTCTGTTTTCTATGTTTTCTTCTATAACCCGTGAGCGAGAGAAAGCACCAATTTTGAAGGGAGTGGGTCTCCTCCAAAATTATAAGAAGATAAAGGACCCAGGATGCTTGCAACCACTCAGCCAGTGACGGGGCTCTCCACTTGTGAGTGGAACAGTTTATTAGTATATATTCCACTACTATTTGTACACCCTGCACTATTATATGTATTTTGTGCTTTGCTTTCTTTTTATATAATCCATATTGGACGATAATGATACATACCATGAGAACCACCTGAATACCAAGAAGCGATTGCTATCGCGCGCCACCAGATATGTATATTCATACCAGATACATGTATACCCAGACATCAGACCCCAGATATATGGTATACCCAGACATCAGACCCCAGATACATGTATCTGTGTTGGGCGCTGCCTGCATGTAGATAACGTCCCTATATTACCAGCAGGTGTGTAACACTGCTTTTTCCATCTGGGTGAGGCAGCAGCCTGCATTTCTATTTGTGGTGCCACTATAAGGATTAACCCCCCGATTTACCCAGATACATGTATACCCAGACATCAGACCCCAGATACATGGTATACCCAGACATCAGACCCCAGATACATGTATACCCAGTTATCAGACCCCAGTGTGAGCAGAGAGAGGAGGCAGGGAAAAGAGAGGAGGCAGGGAAGCTCCTCTCCACTCCCTGCCAGTGACAGACGAGATTGATCAGTTAGGCAGATGTTCCCTGCCACCATGCAGCCTGCGGAGGGGGGGGGGCTGCACGGTGGCACCGCTGGAATACACAGCACAAAATAATTTATTGTGCTGCCTGCGTGTGCATTTCCACTTACCCTCACTTAATTTCCACTCGCCAAAAGCTAGTAGGCAAGTGGAAATTTTGAGCCCTGGTCCAAGGGTCAGCAACCTTTGCTCCCTGATGTTTTGCAAACACACCTCCCATGATGCTCAGTCACTCATAAGGCTGACTGAGCCACTTGGGAAATGTAGTTCCCAAAACATCAGGGAGCCAAGGTTGCTGATCCCTATTATAGTAGATAGATCAATCTGTTTTTTTTAGTGGTCCCCTCATGCAGAACGCCGGCGCCTGCCTCTCCAGCATGCTGCCGACCAACCCTCTGGCATCCTCTGAGCGGGCCATACAGCTCAGGGGCCTACAACCTACGGGTGCTGGACACACTGCACATAGTACTGAGAGTTTAATTGCTGTGGAGCTCTGTGATATGCTCATACACACTGCACATTACTGTGAGTTTTATTTCTGTGAAGCTCTGTGATACGCTCATACACACTGCACATTACTGTGAGTTTTATTGCTGTGGAGCAATGTGATACGCACATACACACTGCACATTACTGTGAGTTTTATTGCTGTGGAGCTCTGATATGCTTATACACACACACCGCACATTACTGTGAGTTTTATTGCTGTGGAGCTCTGTTATATGCTGATACACATGCACATTACTGTGAGTTTTATTGCTGTGGAGCTCTGTGATACACTCATACACACTGCACATTACTGTGAGTTTTATTGCTGTGGAGCTCTGTGATACGCTCATACACACCGCACATTACTGTGAGTTTTATTGCTGTGGAGCTCTGATATGCTCAATGTAACGTGTTGTTTTTCTTGCGGGGGGGCAGGATTTCATCCATTGCTCCAGGCAGCGCAATAGCTTGGGCCGGCCCTGGTCTCCTATGATATCTATAAGAGACCTTAATGCACAGTAACCTCTTACTGGGAAACCGCGGCATCCGGGCTAAGCTTGCAGCTTGTATGGAATAGCGATTCCTGTTGATAATAACTGCAGGCGATGTTACGTGTAATGTAGAGGCGTCGCAAGGTCACGAGGCACCCACGGGCAAGTTCTCCCCTAGCACCCCCCCATATTGCTTTTCTGTATACAGTTACAAGTATTTGTTCGAGAGAGAGACTAATTAGGATTGAGCAAGGTTTAAGAATTATCCCTGTATTACACAAGAGTAAAGGGAGTGAGTTCCCTTTGTTCTATGGGATCAGGCATGGGGGCTTTTTTGCTTGATGAGCTGAAGCATGGCCGATTTGTGATTGGATGCAATAGGGAGAGGAACAATGGGAGGGAGGGGGAAGGGGGGGTATAAAAGACAAGGCGTGGGGGCAGTTGTGTATTGCAGTTAATTTTCTTTTACTAAGAACTTCAGAGACAGGGCGGCGGCGAGCTCCATTTTGCATCACCATCATCGTATGAAAACCAATGACTGGATAAGTATTACTTGCAGTATCTATCTGTTATGCATACTCTATTATCATAAGTCTGCTACATATATATTCCAAGTTCCATTATTTATTGGAAGGATAGGTGTGGGTTTCCCATTGTATTGATTTGTAGGTTTATTTAGTGGATGCTTATTTATATTTGTTTCAATTTGCAATACTGTATTCCTTGTTCATTTGGTGTCGAGCTGCGTGATAGTAATTTCTAATGGGTTATTGGTCTGGGATAACTCTGCCAGAATTCAGTGATTTGTTGTTTTGTATGTTATTAGGGGCATTAGGATTTCCAGTAATTTTGCTTTGGCTGTCTGTGGACTGCTGTGCCTTATTAGTTTATGTGCTCAGTATAGCGCATGACTGACTGTCCAATTTTAGTATCATCCATGGCTGCAGCCAAAATCATAATAAGCAACCCATATAAACACCGTAAACAAACACAGGGCCTCCCTATACACGCATGTGCCCTCACCATACACACAGTAGGAACTCACTATACATAGTGAAATCACACGTAGGACCTCGGTATAACACACGAAGTCACGCTAATGATGTAGCTATCATACACCCTGAAATCACGAAATTCCTCTCTATAACACACTGAAATCACTAATGTAGTATAACACTAAGAGAAAAAAATAAAATATATATATATATATATATAAAACATAAAAGTAAAATAAAAACTTGCTATAACACGCCGTAATCACACAATCGAAACCAAGCCATAGCACACGGAGACCCCACAAGGACCTAGCCATAGCACATGGAGACAACACAAAGGGAATGTAATCACACATAGGAATTTGATATAACAGACTGAATCACTGGACATTAGTCTCTATAACTCTATAGTGTGCCGAATGAGAAAAGCACCATACGTGCATTGCTGAGTAACACCTTTAGTGGATTCTCAAGCAGCTTCACATGCTGGCCTTTTATGTGGGTTATGATTTACAGGGTTATTCAAAGAGCTGTGTGTTTTAAATAATGTTGGAGTAACCCCAAGGGCAAAGCAATAAGTTGATGAACAAATTAATTTGTATACTGTATTTAAGTTCACTATTCTAATTGTTGCAATTTTCACACTTTTACCATCATCATAATAAAGCCTGCGAGTGGATAAGTATTAAGTGTATTAATTCGGTGAATTTGTCGTTATGTTGATAATATATTATATGTGTGTGTGTGTGTAATCTATTGGGTTAAATACGCGCTAATTTATCCGTTCTAGTGATTTGCATTGTTAGCTAGAATATGCTCGTTGATATTTGCTTCACTTTGTAATACTTGATGAAACCTTATTATTTGTATAGTCTGTATGATCTTATAAACATAGGTAGTCAGTGATCGCATGGCTGGCAGCCATCTTAAACCTCAAAAAGTCACATGTGCTTCTGCCAATGAGGAAGTGCTGCAGCAGTAACTGTACAATCTGTTTAAGCTTACATTTGCGCAACTAAATTAATCCAGATTGTTTCTGCCAGATTTATGAATATATAACAATTACTAACCAAATACACATCTAAATGTGTCTGTTATAATTTCTGAAGAGGCTTATCAACTAAACAGTGATTCTGTATGTTAGCAAATGCTGTGTCATTAGGTTAGTTCGGTTGGTTTAACTTCGGGTCTATAGATTAATATACTAAGCAAGAATCAGTTTCATTGTGGACGGAGGTTAAAGACTTTCACATGTGCAGCTTGGTTCTATTGATAAGGGATTCCAGGGCTGAGGACTCATACAATGCAGCCACTTATGTACAGAACATCTTTGCTCTTTCTCAACTCAAAATGGAGACGGCGTTATTTACATTTCGCAAGGGGACACACACATACAGAGGGGGATGCTGCACAAACAATGGAGTCACTCTCAGATGCGAACAATGGATCAGATAACAGTGAGCTGGTGACCTTAGTTGCTGGGGGGAGGGGAGGGGCTGATGGAAGCATGTGAAAACAAAAGGAATTCATTACTTACAGGGGGGTGTACACTATACAAAGACTGGATCGTAATACAGAGGTTACGCTATACAGAGGGAATACAATACTCTACATGATAAACAGAGCAAGGGAATGTAAGGAAAATACATACACATAAACATTGGGACGGCCGTTTCTTTGCAGAGGCAATAAGTAGGAAGATGTTTCTGTTAGCTACCATTCAATCAGGTGGTGATTTTGGTAAGGGTAGCTGGCGAGGGACAGAGTTACCTATGCTTGATCTAGAGGCAGCCTTCAGGCCGTACCGCTGTGTCCAGGGGATTTTCTTTTAATGGGGTGTAAATTCGATGGGTAATTTTACATCGATATCTGTTTACCCATTGGGGTGGGCAATATCCCGTGCTCCCTTTTTAAAGGCTTCCTACTTTTTTGCATTGCTTAGTGGAGAAGAGAGCGGGGAGGAGACGTATAGTACATTACTTGGACGATTTCATGGTAGCGGGTTCCAAAGGGACTGGAGAATGAGGTAGGATCGGGGGGGGGGGTAACAATATAAGTTTAGTCGATCGGGGAGAATTGTAGGTGGTTTGGGGGGAATGGCCAGACATTAAGATCAAATGATCTAGTGTAATTTCAAATGGTGAGCAGGCAAATGGCCCAGGAGTGGATTCAATGGATGGGTGCAAAGCTTGGTGTTTCTGGAATTTTTTATTTTCCAATCGTAACTTGTCCGGGTATCAATTCAAAATGGTTCCGCAGCAGGCCACGGAGGGGCTTGGTTGAAAGGGGAGTTACATTTGCCCCCATTCTTTCAGGATAGGAGCTGCTAGTACTGAGGCAGAATTGGGTTACCCAAAGGACCGAATTAAAAAGATGGGGAGATGGAAATGGCAAGTGTATAGGAGATATGTGAGGTCATGAAAGAAATGAAGGGAAAACTTATGGGGAACAATTGTTTTGTTTTAATAATAATAATTAGTTTCCTTGTTTCTTTTGGTTTCTTTTCAGTTCGGGTACACTGGTGTGTGTGTGTGTATTACAGTTAATAGTTTACATTTTGGTTATTTGCAGGACGTGCAATGAGAGTGCGGATCCTGGGACACTCCTATGTGCACTGGATGGAGAGTCATGCTGCTGGCACCAAGAGAGGAGCGACCCCGGGGTGCAGCGTAATTGAAGTAGGGATTAGATGGATAGGGAAGCAAGGTAGGGGGTGGGGCAGTTATTGGGAATAGCAAAGACATCCAGGAGAAAGAGGGGTAAGCCAGATATTATGGTACTACATTTAGGGGACAGCTAGAGAAGAGATAGGTATTGTGAGTGGTGAAATAGCAGCCTGGCACGTGGGGATGCAATGGTAGGGGGAGGGTCTGCAGGGTACGGGGTGAGTGTGGTTTTGTACGGCCAAGCTCAGGTGCCTTCCTGGTTTGCAGATCCTCTCGGCCTGCTATTTGCAATATAAAGAGACCCCTGAGAAGACGCGTGGTCACGCTACTTAGCCACGTGGGGCCGCTATTTCTGGGCAATATGTGTGGTCCGGTATAGATCAGATAGAGAAAAAGATCTGTTGAAAAAAGAAATGGGTGTTCAAATTAAAAACTATGAGCCCGAAGGGTTTAAATGAAGAGTTTGACATCAAAAGTATGACGGAATGGGATGTTGTTCCGCCTGCGGGTGTGCTCTATCTGCGTGACCCCGTCGCTTACCGCTGGCCCGACTACCGAGTGGCGCGCACTCGGCGTCTCGTGCGGCCTGGCGTGACCCCGGGGAGGGGTTAGCGGGCGGTGGAGGGGACCCCTGCCTAGAACCAGCCCGACCACTGAGCCATACGTCACTCAGCGTCCCGAGCAGCTGGTTCACTGACCTTGCGGGTGTGGGGCGTTCGTGGAGATCGGATCTGCCAGCCGCGGAGGAATCTTCGTATCTTATGTGGGAAACGTTTCGGATCTTCTGCGGGAAACGTTTCCGATCCCGGCGCGGGTAAATCTTCAGATCTCAGTGGAGGACTCTTCGGATCGGGGACAGATGAATCTTCGGATCTTGCGGGATCGGCGAGGGATTCGGATCTTACCGCAATCCCTCGCAATACCGAAGCGCGGTACACGGCCGCGCCCTTCGGATCGGATCTCTCGATCTGGGAACCGAATCACCTTCCGCTGCGCCTCTGCCCTGATGCTCGATGCAGGCACAGAGCGCTCGGTTCGGTTCGGATCTGGGACACCGCACCCTGAGACCTCGAGGGATTCTCAGAACGAAAAGTACGGCAGAGAAAAAGACACATCAGTCAAAGCTGGATGCACTGCAAAATCTGCCTTTATTTTTCACAACACACGCATTTATCACTTTACACACTTATGAATACAATGGGGATCCCTGCCCGCCCACACAAGTCCCATTGGCCCTCGCTGGCAGGAGGCACCCTGGCCCGATTCGTATTGGCCGTTACGAATCGGGGAGTTGCCGATTCGGCCATTTTACGATCCGAGTATTCTGATCTGAACCACGAGGTGATCAGAAAATGGCGGCGGGTGGGCAGACAAAGGGAATTACATTTCACAATACCAACAGGGGACACTTTACTACACCACACAATAATCACATCTAAATAAAAGTACTTGCAAAACTAGGTGCGTGCCACCGCACCTAAGTGTCCATAGCCACCACTGTCACTGTGCACCGCCCCTGGCTGAGGGTGCTGGGCCATCCCGTGACACTCCTCCCCCTCCCCCAGTTCGACGCACCTGGTCTGACCCCACCGGGTCATACCGGGGAAGTCGGTGCTCCCAGGCCCATAGTCAGTCTGGGGAGGCGAGTCACCAGGCCTCTCCATTTGGCCTTCCGGCCGTGCCAGCTTGGTCGGGACCCCATGTCCTTAGAGTTTCCCCGGCTGGGCGAGAGGACATACATCTGAGCCGGCGTGCCTCCTGTGTCCCCTCCAGGGTTACTGCTCACCCGGGGAACCCGGGTGCTAAATGCACACGCCCCGGGTGCCCAGGTCAGCCGTGGGAAAGCACCGTGGCTGCGTGAGGCCCCCGAGCCCAAGGGTTGCCAAAAGGGCAGAGGCCAGCGGCGCTCTGCCCCGTTGCCAGCTCTTCACTGGATGGCCAGGTACGGACACGGCAACCGAAGGAGCAAATAGAGCCAAACCTGGCTGCTCTTCCTGGTAGCCGACAAGGGAGACAAATGGATGCAACCGCAGTTGCACGGGGTCATCCTCGCTCTGCCCCTCGGGGCAAGTTGGGAGAAACGGGCAGAGGCCAGCGGCGCTCTGCCCTGGTGTCAGCTCTTCCGCTGGTGGGGATCTCCTTGCAGGAGGATGGTTTCTTTCCCCCCCAGGCCCATCAGCAGTTGCGCACAACCCAGCCCGGGGGACCATCAGTCTGCTCCACCTGGCAGACCGTGGGTAGTGGGCAGAGGCCAGTGGCGCTCTGCCCCGTGGCCAGCTCTTCAGCTGGGTGAGGACCTCCTTGCGGGAGGATGGTCTCTTCACCCCCGGGGCAATCACTGGTTGCGCACAACCATCCGGGGGACCATCCGTCTGCTCCTCCTGGCAGACTTTGAGTAGTGGGCAGAGGCCAGCGGCACTCTGCCCCGTAGCCAGCTCTTCTGCTGGTTGGAGATCTCCTTGGGGAAGGATGGTCACTTCACCCCCCGGGCAAACAATGGTTGCGCACAACCCATCCCGGGGGAACCATCCGTCTGCTTCTCCTGACGGACTGTAAGCAGTGGGCAGAGGCCAGCGGCACTCTGCCCCGTAGCCAGCTCTTCCTGCTGGTTGGAGATCTCCTGGGGAAGGATGGTCACTTCACCCCCGGGGCAAACAATGGTTGCGCACCACCCATCCCGGGGAGACATCCGTCTCTCCCCCCCGCTGGACCGTGGCCTCGGCCACCCTGTCCTCTTGCGGGGTGAAGGGGGTAACTTCCTCAGTCGAAACCCCCACGGGCACCCATGGGTCCGCCTCGGCCTCCCATAGGTCCCAAACCTGGGGACTGTCGACTTCCTCCACCGACCCATCCCACCACGGGGAGCTCAGGCTCGACTGCGGAACGCCGTCCAACAGTCTTCGATAAGCCACCTCGAGCTCCCACTCTCGCTCGGCTAGGGACTCCAGCTCCTCAAACACCGAGTCCCTGCTGTCTGACGGGATCTCCAGTTCCCGTCGCTCCAGGATGTCTTCCATCCGTTCCTCTGTCTCTTCTCCAAACTCGGGGTCGGCGGCCATGCCCTCGTAGAGCAGCCCCGTGCCTCCGTAGCGAGGCCCTGCAATGGAACTGCCTCCCATCGGGCGCGCTGTCGGAGAGGCGGTTAGCCACCGGAGCGCGCGGTACGCGGCGTCCAGTGCGATCTCCTCCTGCACCAGACTCCGGAGCTCGGCCTCCCACTCCTCTGGGGCCCGACCTTGCAGGAACGCTGCTCGCACATCGTACTGCACCCGATGGACGACAGCGTCGGAGGGAATGTACGCACCATGGCAGTCCCGCTCATGGTCCAGGGCCTCGTACCACAGTTCCTCTGTGGACCTCTGGTCCCGCTCCAGGCCCTCCTGCAGCTCTCTTGCCAACACGACCTTCATGTCGGCGAAGGTGCCAGCGCAGGAGCACCGCTCCTCAATGGGGAATGTGGCGTCCTCAGATGCAGCTCCAGGCGGGCTGTGAGTCTCCATCCGAGGGTCGCTGGGATGAGTGACATCCTCAGTACAGGCTCCAGGCGAGCTGAGAGTCCCGCAAGCGTAGTCACTGGGGGTTGCAGATTCCCCAGGTGAAGCTCCAGTCGAGCTGTGAGCCTCGACCCAGGGTTCCACAGGATAGGGTTCGGGGTTCCAATCTTCTGGCTCTGCTCCGCGGAGCTCTGCCAACCGCAGCTCGTGCTGGCGGTCCTTTTCCTGTTCAACCTCACGGTAGAACTCCCGGATCACCCGGCATCTGTCCGCCGTCGCTGGGCATCCCCGAGCAGGGCAATCCGACGCCGCACCTCTCGGAGGCCAGCATCTTCCTCCACCTCCGCGTGGACAGGGCTGGGAACGGGCGTCATCGCCCCGTCCTGATCCATCTTAGTCAGCTCCTTGATCAGGGTCTTTCTTTTCTTGTTACCCGGCGTTCCTCCCCGGTTCTCCAACATCCCACGCAGGGTGTCCCGGTCATAGTAGGTGTACACCACCATGGCGTAGGTCTCCTAGGGGCCTGCAGAGAGCGATCCCACCGCTGCCACCAGTATGACGGAATGGGATGTTGTTCCGCCTGCGGGTGTGCTCTATCTGCGTGACCCCGTCGCTTACCGCTGGCCCGACTACCGAGTGGCGCGCACTCGGCGTCTCGTGCGGCCTGGCGTGACCCCGGGGAGGGGTTAGCGGGCGGTGGAGGGGACCCCTGCCTAGAACCAGCCCGACCACTGAGCCATACGGCACTCAGCGTCCCGAGCAGCTGGTTCACTGACCTTGCGGGTGTGGGGCGTTCGTGGAGATCGGATCTGCCAGCCGCGGAGGAATCTTCGTATCTTATGTGGGAAACGTTTCGGATCTTCTGCGGGAAACGTTTCCGATCCCGGCGCGGGTAAATCTTCGGATCTCAGTGGAGGACTCTTCGGATCGGGGACAGATGAATCTTCGGATCTTGCGGGATCGGCGAGGGATTCGGATCTTACCGCAATCCCTCGCAATACCGAAGCGCGGTACACGGCCGCGCCCTTCGGATCGGATCTCTCGATCTGGGAACCGAATCACCTTCCGCTGCGCCTCTGCCCTGATGCTCGATGCAGGCACAGAGCGCTCGGTTCGGTTCGGATCTGGGACACCGCACCCTGAGACCTCGAGGGATTCTCAGAACGAAAAGTACGGCGGAGAAAAAGACACATCAGTCAAAGCTGGATGCACTGCAAAATCTGCCTTTATTTTTCACAACACACGCATTTATCACTTTACACACTTATGAATACAATGGGGATCCTGCCCGCCCACACAAGTCCCATTGGCCCTCGCTGGCAGGAGGCACCCGGGCCCCGATTCGTATTGGCCGTTACGAATCGGGGAGTTGCCGATTCGGCCATTTTACGATCCGAGTATTCTGATCTGAACCACGAGGTGATCAGAAAATGGCGGCGGCGAGGCAGACAAAGAGAATTACATTTCACAATACCAACAGGGGACACTTTACTACACCACACAATAATCACATCTAAATAAAAGTACTTGCAAAACTAGGTGCATGCCACCGCACCTAAGTGTCCATAGCCACCACTGTCACTGTGCACCGCCCCTGGCTGAGGGTGCTGGGCCATCCCGTGACAAAAAGTTTTTTATAGATTGTAATATGGAGATTCTGTTTCAGGAGATGAAGAAAAGATTCTACAATCAAAAGGGCCAAGATAACCCATATCCAAAACATCAGATGGTTTATGAAACCGCGAAAGTGAAAGTAAAAGTACGGAGGGATGGCCTCAGCAGCAGGGATGAGTGAAGGAAGAAAGAAAAGGGATAAATCAATTTGAATAAAATTACAGAACTGGATAGGGATTCGGTTTATAAAGCTGTATAAAAGAATTTTCATATGGGATGGCGGTATAAATATGGAAGATCTTGAAAGAAGTATTGCGCTTCGGAACTTTGCTACTTAGAAGAGAACACCAGAAGTGCGGGACTTTTAGATGGAATATGACCGGAATCGATATTACATCCGAAAACGAAAGTGCGCGACTCTTTGGAGTATATGGAGACATGGTAACTTCTGAACTGAAACGGAGGTGATGTATCGGAAGTGACGTATCAGAGGAGCCCGGAAAACGGAAGTGATGTATCGAAGGAACTCTTTGTGACCATACATGGTGAATGCTGGGAGATCGAATTAACCAATGAGAGGACTATGTAGACTATTTAAACATGAGAAGGAGGAAGGGAAGGTTTATATTATTTTATGCTTTTAATTTTGATCTATCGCCCTTCAGAAAGTCTTAGGACGAAACGCGTTGAGCAGTTTTGTTATTATCCAATAAATTTTATTATTTTTATTCATTTATATACCTTCCCGATTCTTTTATTTATCTACATTTATAAAGAAGTTTTGGAGACGTCTGACTCAGATCTTCCAACTGGGTTCATCCCAACCAGACATAATAAGGATCCATAGCTTCTCAACTATTCATCTATTGCTTTATCTTGAGGAGAGTGAGAATATCTCCACGAGGAGCGGATCAAACTTCAAAAGCTAAGTACCTTGCACCATACATCTTTTCTATATCTTCAATATGTGTGGTGCATTGCATTTGCCGATGTTATCTGGCAATGGTTTTGGAGCACCCTGAAATAGGAGCAAGAAGTGAGGAGTTCATTGAAGGAGTGATAAGGCTGGGAACACACTCTTCATTGAAGGCGCGATAAGGAGCCTTTTGTGGGATAAGAGGAAAGGTCACGTTTTTTTATTGGTGGCAGTAAAAAGAGGGTCCTCGTTTTTGGTGGCGGTGAAATAGGCAGCCTGGCACGTGGAGGGCGATAGTGGGGGGAGGATCTGCAGGGTACGGGGTGAGTGGTGGTTTCATACGGCCAGGCTCAGGTGCCTTCCTGGTTTGCAGATCCTCTCGGCCTGCTATCTGCCATAAAATACACTGAGCAGACGTGTGGTCATCCTGCTTAGCCACGTGGGGCGCTATTTCTGGGCAATGCTTGTGGTGCATTGCAGTTGCCAGTGTTATCTGGCTGCCAGTGTTATCTGGTGTAGCGAATTTGGCATACGAGGATCGATAATAATAATTCTGCCTTAGAGGCAAAGAATTTGGCCTTAAGTAATAAAAGACGTGACCTTTTCAAAATGCCAATACTTTGTTGTGTTTTCATTTACGGGAAAAGAGAGGGGAAGGGGGGGTTAGTAGGTTTAAGACGGTAACTTACATGGGAAAAAGTGTAAGAAGAGGATAAGGGTATAATTCTTAATAAAGTGCCAACAGGTTCCGTAGCATTGTACAATGAGAGAGACAAAATAATAAATATACACACACGTTGAACACACAGAACATCTGTTTCTCACTAAATGGCAAAAGACTTGCAATGACTGGGTCTATTTTCATGGGCTTTTCTATGCTCATTCTCCCCTCTTTTCTCCATGTCCCCCTCCATGAATATGTCCCCCTCCATGAATATGTCCCCCTCCATGAATATGTCCCCCCTTTTTAGGAGGTGCTAAGTTATTTTGCAAATGCAGAATCCTGTAGCGCCAGCTTTTAGGAGGTGCTAATGTTTTGGTTTGTGTGTCCTTGCGGTAATTAACTCTAGAATTGTAATAACTCACTTATAGAAACGCTACTAATTGATATCGCTCCCCATGTTAAGTATAGGATGCGCAGAGTGCAGTAATCTCGCGCTGTATCACCGAGGCGCTAACAGATAAGTATTAAATTACACGACAAAAATATACTGTATGTGCGTGCTGAGAGTTATGTTCAAGTGTGTAGCTGTCTGTGTGGGAACTTGGATGTGTGCAGGTTGTCTGTGTGCCGCGGGGTGAGTGTGAAACTGGCTGGTGTGATTGAATGACCAGAAAGTTCAGGATGATTGTTTTAATATCACACTGACAGATACACACACTGACAGATACACACACTGACAGATACACACACTGACAGATACACACACACACAACTCCACATACACACACTTACGTACGTTAAATCAGCCCCAAGTCCCAAAGGAAAACATAGGCCATTACACGCCCACAGTTCATAATATCTGACACCCCCATGCCCCCAAAAGTTGCCCCGGCTCATAATTTCTGCCCCCCCCCATAATAGCTGACCTCCGTGTCCATTCCTTTTCCCAGTGTGATTCTTCTCACACATTGTGTACACACACACATAAAATAAATGGCTGGCACTGTTTTAGTGATGGGGTCTCTGTCTGCATTTCTCCCCCCAGCAGCTCCTACCTGTTTAACAAGTACTTAGCAGAGCTCCAGTGCTGCAGACAGGGAGGGGCGGGGCCCAGTGCTGCAGACAGGGAGGGGCGGGGCCCAGTGCTGCAGACAGGGAGGGGCGGGGCCCAGTGCTGCAGACAGGGAGGGGCGGGGCCCAGTGCTGCAGACAGGGAGGGGCGGGACACAGTGTATCTCATTTCCCGCCTCACACTGAGTGTGTGTGTGTTTAGAAGAGCGTTAAGCACAGCCAGCGCGTCACACACTGCTTCTCTGTCTTCACGCTGTGCAGCCTGGCTCCCTGAGCAATGTATTGTGCTTACTTGGGGCTCTGGCAGCCAGTGCTGGTCTGTCTGCATGGGACCCCTCTGATGGTCGGTCTGCCCCCCCCCCGACAGGTGCCCAGGGGCAACTGCCTCCTCTTGCTATGCCACTGGTGTAATGTTAGGTTATTATTTATTAAGCGCCAACACATTCCGCAGCGCTGTACAAGGTGCAATGGGTAAAAACAGGACAATTCTACAATACATACAGGCAGCTGACCAGTATCTGAAGGAGAACCAGGCTGAAAGATGGTCGCTACTATTAGCCAGGCAGCCATCTTGTCCAGAATGTTGGTTCACCAGTAAATAGAATAGATTTTCACTTAGATGAGAAAAGCAGAGTTTGCATAGAATTTAAGGAATGTAGTAGATTAGAAAAACTAACAAGAAATCCAGGCAGAATCCGGCCGGCTCTTGAAACAGAAAGATTTATGACTGGGACAAGGTCAGTGAGATGTGCCGGGGAATAAAAGAACCAGGCCCCAGGCCACCTGAATAAACATAGCCGATAGACAGCACAAACAAATCACAGACTGTCAAACTAACGAGAAGTGTATCAATTTATAGTTATATCTGGAATGTTCTTTGTGTTCGAATTAATGATGGGAGGTATTAACCCACGTGGGGAAGCATAGAGTGTCATAGGGAGGTGGGCTAATGGGGATGTACCTAATTATGTATTTGGGGCATAAAACCTCATGTCTCTGTGTAATCGGGGCTCACTCTTAGAGATTCAATCCTGTGTGAGCACTTGTGTGACGACACAATAAAGATCTTGCCTTTCCTGAAGAGACTCGTGTTTGGACAATCCTTGCTTGTGTCTGGTCCGGCGCCGTTAATGAAGTGAACCTGATTGACTCCGGTAACATTTTCTGGGGTCTCGATAGCCGGGATAACGGGCCTTTTGCCAAGACACAGGCAACGGCTGCTGAACACAGTGCGGCGCTTGACTGCAGCAGTGCCAGAATCCCGATGGTTGGGGGCGCCCGTTGAAGGTGAGCTGACATCTGCAGGCGCCAAGCAGGATTTCCTGTACAGTGGACCTCATCTCGTCCCAAACAGACCCCCCTGACCCGGGAAAACTGGGACACCAACGAGTCTGAGGAAACAGCAAGCAGCGCCGGCGATAGGTAACGTGTCTTCTATGTTTTGTATGTCTAAAGGAAATACCGGTATCTAAGGGAAACGTCCGAGCTGAGATAGACGGATAAGAGGATGCGATGGCCACCATCCTATTGGCATATCTAGCCCGCCGCTGATAGCACTGTCATTGCAAAGGAGCCAGAGTGGCTAGCGGGTGTCTGGATTCGGGGGAATTGAATGCCAATCAAAGGGTAGTTCTGTATGAGAGGGAGAAGGTAGCCACGTGGAGTTGCAGACGTCAGTAGTGTTTGTAAACAAAGCTTCACCACGTGGGTAAACGGGAAAGGAGGAGGGATTTTCTGTGACTGGGCTGAGAGCCTAAGTCAGTGCCTAGTGTGTACGTCGTATAGTGACAAGGGCTTATAGTGAAGCCAACGATAGCTGCAGAGATAGTGGTGCTGAGTGGGTAGATTATCCATAAGGCAGATTGGAATTGCAGATGGAAGCGTAGATAAGGAACGGGGTGCACATAGCCACAAGCAGTCAAGAGTTAGAGTTCAAATTACGGGGTATAAGGAGCCACTAAGGAGGGAATACGTCCTCGGCTAATGGAAAGAGTTGAAGTGATATATGTTCTATATTATGCTGAAAGTATCTGATACGGAATGTGCTGTGAATGAATTGACTCGAGTGCTGTGAGTGAACGCGCGCCTACTCGCTCCGCGAGGAAGCAAACACGAGATTGTTGCTACTGAAGGAGGAAACGCCTCAGACACGGATGACTTGTTGGCTGAAGTATCAGACTGTAGATTTTAACTGTTTGTTGAAATAATATATCTGTATTGCAAAAAGGTACTGTTTTCAAGAGTAATAATGGGTAACGGGTCATCTAAGCCCAAGAAGGTGAAGGAGGGGGAGACGCCCCTAGAATATATGGTGCAGAATTTCGAAGTATTATATAAAAACGTATGATTATGGTGTAGAATTGACAAAAGAGAAATTAAAAGTAATGTGTACAGTTGTGTGGCCGTTATTAGTCCCAGGATGGCCAGAGCAGGGGTCAATGGACCCGGAGTTGGTACAGAAGGTACACTCCCAAGTCACAGAGCAGTATGGACACCCTGAGCAGTATCCGTATATAGATATATGGAGATATTGTATTAAAAATAAAAAGTTATTTTATAATGATAGCGGGGTAAAGTAAGAAGCAGGATCCCCAAAATAAGAGAGAGGGGACAGAGAGGTCCCACCAGGAAAGATCGAGATGCCCGATGGGAGCATATATAAATAATTAATCTATTAAACTGTTCAATTAAAAGTAAAATAGAGAAGAATAATTTATAAGTTAGAGTGTGGAATGTCTCTGTGCTGGTCCCTCTCCCTCCCTCCTTTCTGGCACACTGTTTGCACGGAGAGGGGGAAGAGAGGGAGTCAGTTTTCTTTTTGTTTTTTTTGTTTGTTCTCCTCGCTCTCTGATAAGCGGTGGAGGAGAGGAAGAGAAAAATAACCCTTTATATACTTGTGCAGTGAGTTGAGAGTGGAGAAAAATAAAGAAAGAAAAAATTACTGTGTTTAGCTAATTTTAATATATGTCACAATAGAATATTTGTCTGTAGAAAATTTATATTAAAAGAAAGAATAATTCGAGAAATAATTAAAGTAGTTTTTCTTTACTGTTTTTAAAAGGTATGTTTTTGTTTGATTTTTGAAGGAATGGTTATTTTATTGTTATGAGATTGTTTTAGATAATTACTGATGAGATGTGTGGAGTGGTTTTATGACAGTGGAATGATTTATTTTTATGTTTATTTATTTATTTTCCGATGTGGTATTAAGAGTCTGTTTTGGTTACGGGAAAAGATTTCTGAGGATATTGTTTATACAATGTGTATATATGTATATGCCCGAATGTCCCATCCAGCTCCTGGGGTGGGATATTTTTTACAAATTGCAAGCCCAAATTATGTTTTTTTTTTTCCCGGGGTCACGTTCAATTAGATCTGCCCGATAGTGGTGGCTCTACTCGACAGCATATTCCAGCCAGTCCGCACAATCCACAATCTGTGAAAATCGCAGTAGTTATGTCAAAGGAGGAAGAAAGGCGCACGGCACCTACTCTGTCTGCCACGCCGGATCCGCACGCACTACTCCTTGGAATTCCTGAGGTGGGGGGCGGAGGACAACCCGCCCAGATTAGTTGAATTAAAGTCCGGCGCAATACCGGTGGCTCTAAGACAATATTATATCCCAAAAAAAAGCCAAGCAGAATATACAAATATATTTACAGAAATTTAAAGATAACGGCATATTAAAATTCTGTGTGTCACTATGGAACACACCTCTATTGCCAGTACTGAAGGAGGGCACACAAGAGTATCGCCCTGTCCAAGATTTACGAGCTGTCAACGAGGCCACAGTAACACTACACCCTGTGGTTCCTAATCCATACAATTTACTGGCTTCCCCCACAGAAAAAGACTGTTTATCTGCCACAAAAGCCTTGCTACATCTAAAAAGCCAAGCAGGTTACAGAGTTTCTAAAAAGAAAACACAAATATGAAAACGCAGTGTAAAATATCTGGGCTTCCAGTTAACGGGTACCAAACGTGCACTGGGGGGGCAGGGAGAAAAGAAGCGGTGTGCCACATACCCCAACCAAAGACCAGGAGACAAATCCGTGAGTTCCTGGGAGCTGCAGGCTTCTGCCGCCTGTGGATCCCCAGCTTCGCCGACATTGCCAAGCCGCTTCATCAAGCCACAAAGGGAAAAGGGGGAGAACTAGACCCCTTTCATTGGGAAGAAGAGCAAACAGCAGCGTTCCTGAAATTAAAGACTCTGCTGATGGAAGCTCCTGCGCTGGGTCTGCCAGATCACAGCAAGCCTTTCCAGCTGTTCGTACATGAACATAACCAAACGGCAACAGGAGTATTGGTCCAGACCTTTGGCTCATGGCTGAGGCCTGTGGCCTACCTCTCCAAGCAACTCGACCCTGTGGCCTGCGGCCTACCCCCATGCCTGAAAGCAGTGGCTGCCACCGCAATGCTGATAGCAGAAGCAGACAAGCTGACCCTTGGACAAGTTCTTCATGTCAAGGTGCCCCATGCTGTCAAGGCTCTGCTGAATGTCAAAGGAGGTTACTGGTTCAGCAACAGCCGGATGACGAAGTACCAAGCCATGATGTGTGAAAATCCACGGGTTCATTTGGACCTCATCGCTACCTTAAACCCTGCTACTCTACTGCCTGACTGTGAAGAGGATCCAGATCATGAATGCCTCCAAGTCATGGAAGAAGTGTTCAGTAGCAGGCCAGATTTGAAAGACGTACCCCTAGACAAATACGATCTACAGCTATTCACTGATGGAAGCAGCTATATGGATGATGGGAAGGAAGTCTCCGGCTATGCAGTAGTCTCAACAGAAGAAGTTATCAAAGCAAAGCCACTGCCAGGCCATACATCGGCACAACTAGCTGAAATAACAGCTTTAACCAGAGCCCTTGAAATTTCTGAAGGCAAAAGAGTAAATATCTATATAGATTCCAAATACGCCTTTATGACAGTCTATGCACATGGCGCACTCTACAAAGAAAGAGGCCTACTCACGTCTTCAGGACAATAAATTAAATATGCTGCAGAAATCACGGCCCTCCTGGAGGCAGTGTGGAAACCAAGTGCTGTCAGCATCATGCACTGCCGTGGCCACCAAAAAGGCCGTGATGAAATTCCGAAGGGTAACAGACGCGCGGACCAGGCCGCAAAAGCAGCTGCAAAACCGCCACCGCCAACAGAAGATCAAGCTAAAGTACTGATCTGCAAGCAAGAACCTCAACCTCCTATGCCAAATTACGAGTTCTATATGAATTTGAAAAAGTTTGAACCCCACGGCGAGTTCATTGAAATAATACTGCACAAATGGCAAGATGATTACGAACTGTTAGAACTCAATCATGATTATATCCAATGGCTTTTCCCAACACGAACACAAGGCCGAAATTTCTACTCTACTCCCCTAAATCCGCAAGAGACACGCCTAATGGTTAACACCTCAGAAGTTCAGCAAAGACTGTGCAGAGCTTACAATATGATGCTGAAATTCTTCGGCGTAAAAGTAATGGGGGAGTATGGAGAAGATACAAAAGAAATAACCGAAGTGGAACGAGCAGATAATTCGAGAGAATGAACCGCAAAGACTTTGATGTCCAAACTGTGTCAAGAGATGTTATTAGGCTGATTGGATGTGCTGGCGATAGTCCTTTTGCACGATAGGTGCAGACCAACCCCTCTAATTAATGGACTAAGGGGGGACCTTCGGGCATTGGGAGAAACTAAACTAAATGATCAGGTAGTAATGCTGGGTAAGTCAATGCAGAAATTAAATATTTGGGTAGGGGATAATATACCGCATTTTCTGTATCCTTCACTGTATAAGTATTGTCCGGGTGACTCAGTATGGGTAAAAGAGTGGAAAAATGATCCACTGGGTCCAAAATGGAGAGGTCCTTATCTTGTCCTGTTATCAACCCCTACAGCAGTAAAGGTTGCCGAGGTGGTCCCGTGGATACATCACTCCAGAGTAAAAGCAGCTGCCAGTCCTGAGCTAACATGGAAGGTCGTCGCCAACGAGACCAATCCGCTGAGGCTGAAGCTGACAAAGACCACAGTCACGAGCACCTAAATGATCCTAACCCTGATGATTCAGAGGATCAACAAGTGGGTGTCTTGATGGGCACAGACCCTGACCACCTGCCAACGGGGGATAACCACAGGGTGCTTTTTAGGGGCCGGCCCCCACCCTTGATTATCCAGAAATGGTTTTTACTTTTGAAATTCCGGTGGGGAGGGATTGGGTTTATGTGACTGTAAAAAGAATTGCCCAAGGAATTCTGACACTCGGGGCATTTGTGGTGCTGATTTTATATTTTGCTAATTTGATTTATGGACTCTCGAGAGGAGCATGCCCCAATTGTACAAGCACCGCTGGGAAAGTGGATATTTCCCATATCTGGAATGGTACGCACCCGGTGATGGAGAACCGTACCATGTGGAGACAAAAACGAGAGGCGCTATCTGGAACCAACCCAAGAGGACACTTACTTGTGCAATTCAAATATGACTATGCTAAAAAGTCTGGGCAAACTACATGCTGGGTGTGTAGTAGACTGCACCCAGAGACAATTCATATACCATTTGCCTCTGTTCCAATGAATTTGAGTATGTTTGTATCAGGGAATATCACAATACATGCTGTCGATGCACAAAGGGAAAAGACCGAATCAGTCAGTCCCGGGTACCCCATAATAGGACCAGTGTATCCACCAGAATGGTGTTTTCAACTAGGACCAGATAAAGAAACAAATAACGAGGGTGGGTTATGTAACTCAAGTCAGTTCAACTGGACATCATACATTTACATATTCAAAGCAGGACCAAAGGCGACTTATTTATACATACGATGCAGGCAACTCACTAGAGACCAAGAGGCGGTGATTGGGAATGTGACCAATGGGAGGCAGGGTGCAGTGGATATGATGAGACGGCTGAGACACCTTGCGATAGAGATATCAAAGGGAACACTACATTCATCACCATTTATAGTGACAGGAGGGTACCAGGTGTGCTGTGAAAGGGTGTGTTACACATGGGTACCACCAACAATAACGGGAATGTGTTATTTGGCTAAGCTGGTCCCAATCCAGAAACTAAGGGGAGAAGACACAAACACAGACACAGAACTACACCCTAGGTACCCACTGGTGTTTGAAAGACCGAAGAGAGAATTGTTTACGAAGATGGATCGAATATGGACATGGTTGCCAGCATGGACTGGATGGGGAGGAGAGATGATGAGGAGATTGAATAGCTATGTCAATCTGATGGATGAGATTCTGAATAGAACCAGTATGGATATCCAGCTGCTGAATCTGGAAATGCGTGAGTTACGAAAGGTGCAAATGATACATGAAATGGCGCTTGAGCAGATCAGTGCGGCCTTGAATGGATTGTGTGAAATGACAATGCACTATGAATGTTGCACCTTCATCAGAAACACTACACAAGAAGTCCCAGATTATTACCAGGTAATTCAAGATCATCAGGAGAAGGTAGCACAGTTGCAGGGCACAGCCAGGAGGATTGCTGCCGAAGGCTGGAATCCGCTCCGGGGGTTTGGAGCAATGGGAGAATGGTTTGGTTCCATCTTGAGATTCATCTCAAAGATTGGATCCATGATACTCATGATAGTGGTGATTTTGATCATAGGGATACTGATATACCGCGTAGGGCTATGCATATGGCCACTATGCAAGTCAGCACTGACACCCACACAAACACAGAAGATACCATTGATAATTCCACAGGGAATGTTCCCAGTGAATGGAAAGCCCCCCCAGTATGCAGAGTTATAGAATAGTGGAGTGTAATGGCTACAAGTGCCAGGAAAAAGATACTGACACTTGAGCCAAGGGGGGAATGAAGGAGAACCAGGCTGAAAGATGGTCGCTACTATTAGCCAGGCAGCCATCTTGTCCAGAATGTTGGTTCACCAGTAAATAGAATAGATTTTCACTTAGATGAGAAAAGCAGAGTTTGCATAGAATTTAAGGAATGTAGTAGATTAGAAAAACTAACAAGAAATCCAGGCAGAATCCGGCCGGCTCTTGAAACAGAAAGATTTATGACTGGGACAAGGTCAGTGAGATGTGCCGGGGAATAAAAGAACCAGGCCCCAGGCCACCTGAATAAACATAGCCGATAGGGAGGGAGGCACTGCCCGGAGAAAGACAGCACAAACAAATCACAGACTGTCAAACTAACGAGAAGTGTATCAATTTATAGTTATATCTGGAATGTTCTTTGTGTTCGAATTAATGATGGGAGGTATTAACCCACGTGGGGAAGCATAGAGTGTCATAGGGAGGTGGGCTAATGGGGATGTACCTAATTATGTATTTGGGGCATAAAACCTCATGTCTCTGTGTAATCGGGGCTCACTCTTAGAGATTCAATCCTGTGTGAGCACTTGTGTGACGACACAATAAAGATCTTGCCTTTCCTGAAGAGACTCGTGTTTGGACAATCCTTGCTTGTGTCTGGTCCGGCGCCGTTAATGAAGTGAACCTGATTGACTCCGGTAACATATCCACCAGCTGATACAGGAGGACGTGTGTGATGTTATGGGAAAGGGCCCAGGTGTTTAAACATACAGTGCTAATAACACATATATAAACCATATGGCTGGTGAATCTGTGACTTAAGAAAAAATTGGGATGCACCGATCCTAGTATCAGTACTGATACTGCCATTTGCACAAGTACTTGGTACTCGTGCAAATGCTCCGATACCGGAAGCCAGCGCTGGGCCGGTGTTCCGTCGAGGATTGCCTGCCTGTCGAATAATGCCTGGCCCGCTCTGCGCATGCGCCTGGTGCACCTACGTCATTATGAATTAATAAAGTTACTCTAATTTCGATCAGCGTCGGATCATTCGGACACGAGCGCCCGATCAGAAGGTCAGTGAGAGAGAGGGATGGATATATATAGCAATGGGAAACATTTTTATATATATATATATATATATATATATAATATATATATATATATATATATATATAAATAAATGCATAAAATCACCATTACAAAATATATTAATGAAAAGAAAGAAAAATGAAGTTCTCCTATTGAAGTACAGCACCATTACAGCAGCTGGTCACCACTTGCCAACTGTTAACATGGTGCGATATTTTGAAATTAGAGTAACTTTATTAATTCATAATGACGTAGGTGCACCAGGCGCATGCGCAGAGTGGGCCAGGCATTATTCGACAGGCAGGCAATCCTCGACAGAACACCGGCATCCGCGAGGCTGGAGAAGCTGTCCGGATACATAAAAAGCATTTGGCCAATGTTCCCCTCCGGCCGGCCGCTTTACAGAGGGGTGGACAGGCTGTGGAGGCTGTGACGCTGCCACAAGCCGAGATCTCACGGGAGCAAGATACTGCCCTGCGACCGCTTGGTAACGTGGCCGGAGGGGAACGCTGGCCAAATGCTTTTATTTTAAATGCATCCAGCCAGCAGCCCCAGCGTCTGGTCTGAGGTCTATATACATGTGAGCGGGTATGTCTGGTCTGAGGTCTATATACATGTGAGCGGGTATGTCTGGTCTGAGGTCTATATACATGTGAGCGGTATGTCTGGTCTGAGGTCTATATACATGTGAGCGGGTATGTCTGGTCTGAGGTCTATATACATGTGAGCGGGTATGTCTGGTCTGAGGTCTATATAACATGTGAGCGGGTATGGCTGGTCTGAGGTCTATATACATGTGAGCGGTATGTCTGGTCTGAGGTCTATATACATGTGAGCGGGTATGTCTGGTCTGAGGTCTATATACATGTGAGCGGGTATGTCTGGTCTGAGGTCTATATACATGTGAGCGGGTATGTCTGGTCTGAGGTCTATATACATGTGAGCGGGTATGGCTGGTCTGAGGTCTATATACATGTGAGCGGGTATGGCTGGTCTGAGGTCTATATACATGTGAGCGGGTATGTCTGGTCTGAGGTCTATATACATGTGAGCGGGTATGGCTGGTCTGAGGCAGGGCCGGCGCGACAATGGAGCAGTGCGGAGCACTTGCTCCAGGCACCGAAAATTTGGGAGCGGCAAATTTGCCGACTCTGTGGCCGCTGCACTGCACGATTTTCTGTTGCGCCGCGGCAGTATCTAATTTGCCGCCGGCGCATCATGGATGGCCCTCCTCACGAGTGATGCCGCTGACCCACACGCATGCGTCCACTGCGAGCGGAGCTGCGCTCGCCCCTTCACGCGAACAAGGCGGCAGGCGGAGCCCCTGCCACATTCAGCAGACGAGGCACGTGCATTTAAACACCCCTGTGCATGTAATACCCCTGCACGATCAATCCGTCTCCACCAGAGTCCATTCCACATCCTCTGCTCTGCCGCCCGTGACTTTGCCCCGACCCCGCCTGCCCCGCTGGAAGGCATTTGGCAGCTGGAGAGCCTTTTCGGAGCGGCTCTAACCTTCAGGGGATCAGGACTCTCTCTGCTCTCTCCGTCATGTCTCAGGAGAGGTTACCAGACGTGCCTAAAAGAAGCTCTGACAAGCCCGTCAGGTATGAGAGGAGGGGGGGGGCGTTGCAAATTACATTTGTTTGCAAACGTGCTTTAAAACACTTTTTTTTTCTTTTAACCCTTTCACTAATGAAAATCTGTATGGACAAGTTTGAACTACAATGAAAACCAACAATTAGAATATAAATTCCAGGACTAAGACACAAGGGGTTAAAATTGCTATAAATCCACATACAGTACAGATAAAAAGGTGTTTCTCGGAGTTTCATATGCCGCCGTTATGCCCACATAACATATATTGTTACCACTACAAGCGTCCATATGCAGGATATTGGACCATTTTTATGATCTATACTGCAGGTGGGGGCGTGACTGGCTGTGCCCTATGGGAGTTGTAGTGGATGTGTGAGTGTGCCTGGATGTGTGTATGCACCTGGATGTGTGTATGTGTGTGTGCGCCTGGGTGTGTGTATATGTGTGTGTGCGCCTGGATGTGTGAATATGTGTGTGTGCTGGCCTGGGTGTGTGTATATGTGTGTGATGTGTGTGTGTGTGCGCCTGGATGTGTGTATGTGTGTGTGTGCGCCTGGGTGTGTGTATATGTGTGTGTGCGCCTGGGTGTGTGTGTATGTGTGTGTGCGCCTGGGTGTGTGTGTGTATGTGTATGTGTGTGTGTGTGTGTGTGCGCCTGGTGTGTGTGTTATGTGTGTGTGTGTGTGCGCCTGGGTGTGTGTGTATGTGTGTGTGTGTGTGCGCCTGGGTGTGTGTGTATGTGTGTGTGTGTGTGCACCTGGGTGTGTGTGTATGTGTGTGTATGTGTGCGCCTGGGTGTGTGTGTATGTGTGTGTGTGTGTGCGTCTGGGTGTGTGTGTGTGCGCCTGGGTGTGTGTGTATGTGTGTGGTGTGTGCGCCTGGGTGGGTGTGCGCCTGGGGGTCTGTGTGTGTGACTGGATGTGCCTGGGTGTGGATGTGTTGCTGTGCCTGGATGTGGATCTTTGACTGGATGTGTGTGGAGTGCGGCTAGATGTGGATGTGTGTGTGACATTGGGCCCGGGAATGGGATATGTGGAGCTGTGTGATACTCATGCGGTGTGCACATTACAGGGAGTTTTATTGCTGTGGAGCTCTGTGATACGCTCAAACATGTAACGTGTTTTTGATTTTTTTTGGGGGGGGCAGCATTTCATCCTTCACTCCAGGCAGCACAGTGGCTTGGGACGGCCCTGGTCTGAGGTCTATATACATGTATCTGAGTGGGCAGGGTTAAGTCCTGGGGGAAAAAAAGTGAGGGATCTCAGCCAAGAATTCCACAACCCTCATTACCTGAAGAAAAATAAAAGGTATATACAGTGGCAAGAAAAGTATGTGAACCCTTTGGGATCACGTGGAGTTTTGCATGAATTGATCATAAAATGTGCTCTGATCTTCATCTAAGTCACAACAATTTGAAAAACACAGTCTGCTTAAAATAACACAACACAAACATCATATATTTTCATGTTTTTATTGAACAGAACATGTAAACATTCACAGTGCAGGGTGGAAAAGTATGTAAACCTTTTGGACTTAATAACTGGTTGACCCTCCTTTGGCAGCAATAACCTCAACCAAACGTTTCCTGTAGTTGCAGATCAGACCTGCACAACGATCTGGAGTAATTTTGGACCACTCCTCTTCACAAAACTGTTTCAGTGTAGCAATATTCTTGGGATGTCTGGTGTGAATCACTCTCTTAAGGTCATGCCACAGCATTTCAATCGGGTTGAGGTCAGGACTCTGACTGGGCCACTCCAGAAGACGTATTTTGTTTTGTTGAAGCCATTCTTTTGTTGAATTACTTGTATGCTTTGGGTCATTGTCCTGTTGCATCACCCATCCTCTGCGGAGCTTCAGTTGGCGGACAGATGTCTTACGTTTTCCTGCAAAATGTCTTGATAAACTCTGGAATTCATTTTTCCATCAATGACAACAATCCGTCCAGGCCCTGAGGCAGCAAAGCAGCCCCAAACCATGATGCTCCCTCGCCATGTTTTACAGTGGGGATGAGGTTTTGATGTTGGTGTGCTGTGCCTTTTTTCTCTACACATAGTGTTGTGTGTTTTTTCCAAACAACTCAATTTTGGTTTCATCTGTCCACAGAATATTTTGCCAGTAGTGCTGTGGAACATCCAGGTGCTCTTTTGCAAACTTCAAATGTGCTGCAATATTATTTTTGGACAGCAATGGCTTCCTCCGTGGTGTCCTCCCATGTACTCCATTCTTGTTTAATGTTTTCCTTATTGTAGATGTGTCAACAAAAATGTTAGCATGTGCCAGAGATTTCTGTAAGTCTTTAGCTGACACTCTAGGATTCTTCTTTACCTCATTAAGCATTCTGCGCTGTGCTCTTGCAGTCATCTTTACAGGACGACCACGCCTAGGGAGAGTAGCAACAGTGCTGAACTTTCTCCATTTGTAGACAGTCTGTCTTACTGTGGACACATTGAACATCAAGGCTTTTGGAGTACTTTTGTAACCCTTCCAGCTTCATGCAAGTCAACAATTCTTGATCGTATCGTAGGTCTTCTGAGAGCTCTTTTCTGCGAGGCATGGTTCACATCAGGCAGTGCTTCTTGAAACCAGTAACCCAAAACTGGTGTGTGTTTTTAAAGGGCAGGACAACTTTCAGCAACACATCCAATAATATCACACTGATTGGACTCAAGGTTGGCTCACTTCTGGCTCCAATTAGCTTTTGGAGAAGTCATTAGGCTAGGGGTTCACATACTTTTTCCACCCTACACTGTGAATGTTTACATGTTCTGTTCAATAAACACATGAAAACATATAATGTTTGTGTTGTATTATTTTAAGCAGACTGTGTTTTTCAAATTGTTGTGACTTAGATGAAGATCAGAGCACATTTTATGACCAATTCATGCAAAATTCCACGTAATCCCAAAGGGTTCACATACTTTTTCTTGCCACTGTATATATATATATATATTGTAGTATAGCCACAGCTCGGGATCCTTGGTTTCAGCCAAACAACTCGGTCCTCTAGGGAAGAAACAGCTGCAGACTTGAAGTTTGTGCAAATAGGAGGCCTTTTATTCCAGCAGACAGAAGCAAACACCACACTTGGCTTTGGAATCACTATTGCAGGTGATTTCAGAAAAAAAACTACAAAGTAAACTTAACTCAAATGAGAGAACTAACTATACATCCAGCGCTGCTAGCTATACATCCAGCGCTGCTAACTATACATCCAGCGCTCCTAACTATCACGAAACCATAATCTCTTTAACCTCCCTGGCGGTCTAATTTTTTCAAAATTTTGTGTCTAAAAGCGTCTCAATTTTTTTTAAAGGAAACGTGTTTTTGTACATAGCCTGTAATAATTAGGAATCACGCACAAGAGTCCTTCCTGGTAAAATCCTTTATGAATAAATAAATAAAAAAATAGTAAATACACTGAGTCCGATAAAGTTTGAAACACGACAATATAATTTATTATCCCCAAAATAATTATCCAAAATAATGCAAATAAATGATATTCAATAAAATACAACAAAAAACACTGAAATCTGTCTGAAAACAAGGGTAAGAGGATGTATGGTCTATTTCTTATCCTGTACTGCCACCTAGTGGCTGTTCATAAACTTTGCAGTTTGTTTTCTACAGTGTAAAATTATATTTTTCTAAGTGTTCTGCTGGTCCCGCCCACCCTGCATCGTGTGACTCGCAGGGAGCCTTCCAGGAAGCAGGGAGCCGCGATCACACTGCGGGGGACAGCGAGAGAGCCAGGAGGAGGTGAGTAAACATCCAGCCCGAGTGTGGCTCGGGGTTACCGTTCACGGTAGTGAAATTTAACCCCGAGTCACACTCGGGAATACTGCCAGGGAGGTTAACTGTGTTACTGCTCCCTGCCCTGCTCTCTTAAACACACTTCTCTGTAGCAGTCAGCAGCCGGGGACTTTACCTGTGGCTTTAATTGATTAATTGGCAACACCTCTGAGATGGTAGAGGCTGTGCAGGATTCTGGGTCCTAAATACCTTCCCTCAATTACTCTCCCAGACATCCTGTTACCCAACCCATGCACCCTGTCACAATATATATATATATACATATACACACACACACACCGAGAATAATGTATAACCAGGCACAGAACCCCAGAAATATATATAACCAGGCACAGACCACCAGAAATATGTATACCCTGGCACAGACCCCCAGAATTATATATAACCAGGCACATGCCCCCAGCATTATATATAACCAGGCACAGACCCCCAGAATTACATATACCCAGGAACAAACCCCCAGAATTATATCTAACCAGGCACAGACCCCAGCATTATATAGAACAAGGCACAGACCCCCAGAATTACATATACCCAGGCACAAACCCCCAGAATTATATATAACCAGGCACATGCCCCCAGCATTATATATAACAAGGCACAGCCCCCCAGAATTATGTATACCCAGGCACAGAGCCCCAGAATTATGTATACCCAGGCACAAACCCCCAGAATTACATCTAACCAGGCAGAGGCCCCCAGAATGATATATAACCAGGCAGAGGCCCCCCAGAATGATATATAACCAGGAACAGGCCCACCAGAATTATATATAACCTGGCACAGACCCCAGAATTATGTATACCCAGGCACAGACCCCAAATAATTATATATAACAAGAAAAGGCCCACAGAATTATGTAAACACAGGGACAGACCCACAAAATTAAGTAAACACAGGGACAGACCCCCATAATTATGTAAACACAGGAACAGACCCCCAGAATTATGTAAACACAGGAACTGACCCCCAGAATTATATATACCCAGGCACAGACCCCCCAGAATTATGAATATCCTGGCACAGACCCCCAGAATTATATATAACCAGGCACATGCCCCCAGCATTATATCTAACCAGGCACAGCCCCCCAGAATTACATATATCCAGGCACAAACCACCAGAATTATATCTAACCAGGCACAGACCCCAAAGAATTATATATAACAAGCAAAGGCCCACAGAATATATAACCAGGCAAAGTCCCCAGAATTATTTAAACACAGGGACAGACCCCCAGAATTATGTAAACACAGGAACAGACCCCCAGAATTATGTAAACAAAGGAACAGACCCCCAGAATTATGTAAACACAGGAACAGACCCCAGAATTATGTATACCCAGGCACAAACCCCCAGAATTATGTATACCCTGGCACAGACCCCCAGAATATATATAGCCAGGCACATGCCCCCAGCATTACATATAACCAGGCACAGACCCCCAGAATTACATATACCCAGGCACAAACCCCCAGAATTATATCTAACCAGGCACAGACCCCAAATAATTATATATAACAAGCAAAGGCCCACAGAATATATAACCAGGCAAAGTCCCCAGAATTATGTAAACACAGGAACAGACCCCCAGAATTATGTAAACACAGGAACAGACCCCCAGAATTATATATACCCAGGCACAGACCCCCCAGAATTATAAATACCCTGGCACAGACCCCCAGAATTATATATAACCAGGCACATGCCCCCAGCATTATATCTAACCAGGCACAGCCCCCCAGAATTACATATATCCAGGCACAAACCACCAGAATTATATCTAACCAGGCACAGACCCCAAAGAATTATATATAACAAGCAAAGGCCCACAGAATATATAACCAGGCAAAGTCCTCCGAATTATGTAAACACAGGGACAGACCCCCAGAATTATGTAAACACAGGAACAGCCCCCCAGAATTATGTAAACAAAGGAACAGACCCCCAGAATTATGCATACCCAGGCACAGACCCCCCAGAATTATGTATACCCTGGCACAGACCCCCAGAATTATATATAACCAGGCACATGCCCCAGCATTATATATAACCAGGCACAGACCCCCAGAATTGCATATAATTCTGGGGGTTTGTGCCTATCTAACCAGGCACAGGCCCCCAGAATTATATATAACCAGGCACAGACCCCAGAATTATATATAACCAGGTACAGACCCCAGAATTATGTATACCCAGGCACAGACCCCAAAGAATTATATATACCCAGGCACAGACCCCCCAGAATTATGAATATCCTGGCACAGACCCCCAGAATTATATATAACCAGGCACATGCCCCCAGCATTATATCTAACCAGGCACAGCCCCCCAGAATTACATATATCCAGGCACAAACCACCAGAATTATATCTAACCAGGCACAGACCCCAAAGAATTATATATAACAAGCAAAGGCCCACAGAATATATAACCAGGCAAAGTCCCCAGAATTATGTAAACACAGGGACAGACCCCCAGAATTATGTAAACACAGGAACAGACCCCCAGAATTATATATAACCAGGCACAGACCCCAGAATTATATATAACCAGGTACAGACCCCAGAATTATGTATACCCAGGCACAGACCCCAAAGAATTATATATAACCAGGCACATGCCCCCAGCATTATATGTGACAAGGCACAGACCCCCATAATTATATATACCCAGGCACAAACCCCCAGAATGATATCTAACCAGGCAGAGGCCTCCAGAATGATATATAACCAGGCACAGGCCCCCCAGAATTATATATATAACCAGGCACATGCCCCCAGCATTATATATAACAAGACACAGACTCCCATAATTATATATACCCAGGCACAAACCCCCAGAATGATATCTAACCAGGCAGAGGCCTCCAGAATTATATATAACCAGGCACAGACCCCCAGAATTATATATAGCCAGGCACATGACCCCAGCATTACATATAACCAGGCACAGACCCCCAGAATTACATATACCCAGGCACAAACCCCCAGAATTATATCTAACCAGGCACAGACCCCAAATAATTATATATAACAAGCAAAGGCCCACAGAATATATAACCAGGCAAAGTCCCCAGAATTATGTAAACACAGGAACAGACCCCAGATTATGTAAACACAGGAACAGACCCCCAGAATTATATATACCCAGGCACAGACCCCCAGAATTATAAATACCCTGGCACAGACCCCCAGAATTATATCTAACCAGGCACATGCCCCCAGCATTATATCTAACCAGGCACAGCCCCCCAGAATTACATATCCAGGCACAAGCCACCAGAATTATATCTAACCAGGCACAGACCCCAAAGAATTATATATAACAAGCAAAGGCCCACAGAATATATAACCAGGCAAAGTCCTCCGAATTATGTAAACACAGGGACAGACCCCCAGAATTATGTAAACACAGGAACAGCCCCCCAGAATTATGTAAACAAAGGAACAGACCCCAGAATTATGCATACCCAGGCACAGACCCCCAGAATTATGTATACCCTGGCACAGACCCCCAGAATTATATATAACCAGGCACATGCCCCAGCATTATATATAACCAGGCACAGACCCCCAGAATTGCATATAATTCTGGGGGTTTGTGCCTATCTAACCAGGCACAGGCCCCAGAATTATATATAACCAGGCACAGACCCCAGAATTATATATAACCAGGTACAGACCCCAGAATTATGTATACCCAGGCACAGACCCCAAAGAATTATATATACCCAGGCACAGACCCCCCAGAATTATGAATATCCTGGCACAGACCCCCAGAATTATATCTAACCAGGCACATGCCCCCAGCATTATATCTAACCAGGCACAGCCCCCCAGAATTACATATATCCAGGCACAAACCACTAGAATTATATCTAACCAGGCACAGACCCCAAAGAATTATATATAACAAGCAAAGGCCCACAGAATATATAACCAGGCAAAGTCCCCAGAATTATGTAAACACAGGGACAGACCCCCAGAATTATTTAAACACAGGAACAGACCCCCAGAATTATGTAAACACAGGAACAGACCCCCAGAATTATATATAACCAGGCACAGACCCCAGAATTATGTATACCCAGGCACAGACCCCAAAGAATTATATATAACCAGGCACATGCCCCCAGCATTATATGTGACAAGGCACAGACCCCCATAATTATATATACCCAGGCACAAACCCCCAGAATGATATCTAACCAGGCAGAGGCCTCCAGAATGATATATAACCAGGCACAGGCCCCCCAGAATTATATATAACCAGGCACATGCCCCCAGCATTATATATAACAAGACACAGACTCCCATAATTATATATACCCAGGCACAAACCCCCAGAATGATATCTAACCAGGCAGAGGCCTCCAGAATTATATATAACCAGGCACAGGCCCCCCAGAATTATATATAACCAGGCACAGACCCCAGAATTATGTAAACCCATGCACAGACCCCAAAGAATTATATATAATCAAGCAAAGGCCCACAGAATATATATAACCAGGCAAAGTCCCCAGAATTATGTAAACACAGGAACAGACCCCCAGAATAATGTATACCCAGGCACAGACCCCCCAGAATTATGTATACCCTGGCACAGACCCCCAGAATTATATATAGCCAGGCACATGCCCCCAGCATTACATATAACCAGGCACAAACCCCCAGAATTATATCTAACCAGGCACAGACCCCAAAGAATTATATATAACAAGCAAAGGCCCACAGAATATATAACCAGGCAAAGTCCCCAGAATTATGTAAACACAGGAACAGACTCCCAGAATTATGTAAACACAGGAACAGACCCCCAGAATTATGTAAACACAGGAACAGCCCCCCAGAATTATGTAAACAAAGGAACAGACCCCCAGAATTATGCATACCCAGGCACAGACCCCCCAGAATTATGTATACCCTGACACAGACCCCCAGAATTATATATAACCAGGCACATGCCCCAGCATTATATATAACCAGGCACAGACCCCCAGAATTGCATATAATTCTGGGGGTTTGTGCCTGTGTATATCTAACCAGGCACAGGCCCCCAGAATTATATATAACCAGCTACATGCCCCCAGCATTATATATAACAAGACACAGACTCCCATAATTATATATACCCAGGCCAAACCCCCAGAATGATATCTAACCAGGCAGAGGCCTCCAGAATTATATATAACCAGGCACAGGCCCCCCAGAATTATATATAACCAGGCACAGACCCCAGAATTATGTAAACCCATGCACAGACCCCAAAGAATTATATATAATCAAGCAAAGGCCCACAGAATATATATAACCAGGCAACGTCCCCAGAATTATGTAAACACAGGAACAGACCCCCAGAATAATGTATACCCTGGCACAGACCCCCCAGAATTATGTATACCCAGGCACAGACCGCCACCAGAATTATATATACCCAGGCACAGACCCCCAGAATAATGTATACCCAGGCACAGACCCCCAGAATAATGTATACCCAGGCACAGACCCCCCAGAATTGAATATACCCAGGCACAGACCCCGGAATTATACTTACCCAGGCACAGACCCCCCCAGAATTTTATATACACAGACAAGGCCCCCAGAATTATGTAAACCCAGCACAGGCCCCAGAAATTTATATACCCAGACAAGACCCCCAGAATTTTATAAACCCAGACAAGGCCTACCCAGACACAGACCCCCTGTATTTTATATACCCAGGCCCAGACCCCCGAATTATACTTACCCAGGCACAGACCCCCCCGGACGTTTATATACACAGACAAGGCCCCAGAATTATGTAAACCCAGCACAGGCCCCCAGAAATTTATATACACAGACAAGGCCCCCAGAATTGAATATATCTAGTCACAGACTCCAGAATTATACTTACCCAGGCACAGACCCCAGGATCAGATGGCTCGCTCCAGCGTGCTCCTGCAAGCGGCTGCCGACTTCAATCTGAAGGCTGTCACGCGATCTTGTGAGATCTCGGCTGTAGGCCGCGTCACAGCCTTCGCAGGGCCGAGGACGGTGGCCTTGCGGGGGAGCACGCAGGTGCTCGGGGGAACTCACGGCCAGTCGAGGGGGTTACTAGCGGAATGCT
This sequence comes from Leptobrachium leishanense, assembly GCA_009667805.1. NCBI lineage: Eukaryota > Metazoa > Chordata > Amphibia > Anura > Megophryidae > Leptobrachium > Leptobrachium leishanense. Next base: position 33,888 of record RXON01004947.1, read on the forward strand.
CTTAATGCATTCCGCTAGCAGCCCCAGCGATAAACTAAATCAGCCCACATCGGGAACCTGCATTCCCGCTACGTTCCTGCTGTGGGAGAAGTGCGGGAATGCCATTCCCGCGCGTTCTCGCAGGACTCAAGCCCTGTGAATGGGTGTATCTGGTCTGAGGTCTGTGTACATGTATCTGAGATGTGATGTGTGGCAGGGTGTGGAGTGACTAAATGGGACGTCTGGCCATACATTTCAATATAAACAGGACATGCTTTCAGCAAAATCCTAAATTATTTATTGGAAAGCGATCTCATGACTTTAAATAAAAGTATCAGTACTCGGTATGGAAGAGTCCCTGAAAAAAAAATATCAGTACTTGTACTCGGTCCTAAAAATGTGGTATCGGTAAAAAAAAAAAATATGTGGAGTTTTTTTCATTTAGTTTGTTCATTTATCTTATCTGTTTTTTTTACCCTTTTGTTCCTTTTCTTAAAGGAGAACTCTGTTAAAAAAAAATAGAGTTGTGCCTTTAAATAATCAGGTAGATCCTGCTGACCGCCTCTGCACAATTATTTTCTTCATTTTTTTTCCCCTCTTTTTTAGGTTTTGTTGTACTCTCCCTTTCTTCCTCACCGCGTGCTGCTCCTCCTCATTGCCTCCCGAACCCGGAAGTCCCTGAAGCTTTTCTGAAGCTTTTCAGTTTGTGCTCCTATACAACTTGTGTAGTGTAGGAGCCGCACATTGTGCAGCGCTACGGGACTCACACAGTTTACGTACACAAGTTCCATAGCGCCTGCGCAGAGTGATGGATCGGAGCTGCACGCGCATGCACAGATCTGATCCTTCGCTGCCTCTCTGAGAACGCTCGCTACAGCGATTAGTCTCACAGGGTGACGTCGCCCGCTCTCTGTGTGTGATGTCACTAGTGACCGATCTGGTGATCAGCAGTCGGGAAATTCTAAATCCTGACTGCTGTGACACTGGGTGGGGTGTAGGAAACTCCTCTGCTTCACCAAGTGATCTCTTCAGATCGGGTATGAGAATGGGGGGCACTCCTCACATCCTGACCACTCTAAAACTATAACGTGGTCAGGATGAGTAAAATGTCTTAAGTCACGGATTCACCAGCCATATGGTTTCAGGATCGAAGAGTTTGTTATATTTGGACTTTGTTCACTTTCTTTGTACTCACATAATGTGTGTGTGTGTATATAATATATATATATATATATATATATATCAAAAAGGTTTAACACAACGCTTTGAAAAACTGCCAGTTGTGCCGAGGTGCAGAGTCCCAAAAAAATAGTATGCATGAACAATTATGGGAGCACTCACGGACTTAAAATAAAATTACAAACTTTATTGGTGATGCATTAAAAGAAACCAACGTTTCGACTCATACAAGAGCCTTTAGCAAGGTTAAAAACAATAATAAACCACCGTTGTATTTATACTGTGTAAAGTAACTCACCAACCGTGTACCGCGCTGCTCACGACTTCGCCCACACAAAACAGGAAGTGACGTGTCGGACTCGACTCTGTGCGTCTCAATTGACGTGATCACATGCACCACCCTAAATGTTCACTGGTCTTGTCATAGAAACCCCCTAATCCAATGGCCAGGGTATGAGCAAAAGCAAGCCTGAGAGAAGAATGCAAGCATTCAAAGCATGTATTGCACATATACATAAACCATGCTCTCCTCCATCAGTGGACCTTAAGGAAGAAATTTGAGATTATACCTACAAAACCCTCACTAACTCAGCTCCCCACTACCTGTCCTCACTAATCACCAAATACACCCCAGCCCGCTCCCTAAGGTCAAACAGTGACCTGCGCCTAGCTTCTCCCCGCATCACCTCTTCCCATGATAGACTGCAGGATTTCTCACGCGCAGCCCCCACTCTCTGGAACGCTCTCCCTCGTACTGTCAGACTTTCCCCTAACTTCTCTTCCTTCAAACGCTCCCTTAAAACATTCCTATTTAGGGAAGCCGACCCCCCCAACTCACTGACGCAACCATCAATCACTCTCACCTTACAGTCCTCTCCTCCTGTTTCCAACCCCAACCCTCCCAGATTGTGAGTTCCTACGGGAATAGGGCCCTCATCTCCTCCTGTACTGTTTGTCAAATGTTGTTCAATGTATTGTAACCCTGTCTATACTGTGCTTATTGTACAGCGCTGCGGAATATGCTGGCGCTTTATAAATTAATAATAATAATAATAAAAAAATAGTTACGAGTAATCTATGATCATAGTAAGAAAACAAACACGACCTATGTGTATACTAAGACCCTAAAATCATAGGGATAAAATACTAAAGAAGTGGACAAGATAATCATGTATGTGTGAGAAATATAAATCTCTGAGTACTAAGTGATATAAAACTAAATGAACAGAGAATAAAATGTGAGGGAATAACTAAAATATCCCTAGGTCACATTCATATTAAAATGCAAAAGTGCAGTGGAAACTGTGTATACAATAAAATGACTGTGTGTTGTTATGTAACTCATTAACCAAAATATTATTATACCATATCTCAGGGCTCAAAATTTCAAGTCCCAAACAACTAGCCAGGCCTTAAGAATTACTCGCCACTAGTTGCCCCACCTAACCCTATCCTGCCCTGCCTGCATCTGCATTCCCACTCGCCCTCATGTCATTTCCACTCGCCAAATGCTAGTAGGCGGGGGGAAATTTTGAGCCCTGCCATATCTGATTATCGACAATACAAAAAAGTGGTAAAAGAAACCTATTCATTAAGTCCCCGGGGAGCAAGTGTCTGCAAAGTTTTGATCCAAAATGTTTCTCGTTGGAGGAGAAGTTGAGAACGATCACCTCCTCTAACTAGAGGGGGAACATGATCTATAGCTATGAACTATAACGTAGGTAATGGATGACGCAATTCCAGAAAATTTTATTAAATAAATGTTATTAATGTTGTTTAATGTTATTAAATAAACCACGTATTCTGTAAAACAGGTAATCCGTTACAGATAACCTGTTTTACAGAATACGTGGTTTATTTAATAACATGCTCTGGTGGACTGGCTTATGTAGGGAAGACGGATCTCACTCTTCGGGACCGCATAAGAGGTCATAGGTCAGCTATCAACACAGCAAATCGGGATGGATATACCGATAAACCGGTAGCCAAACATTTTCTGGAACACAGACCGAGCCCGGAACTGACGCGTCAGCAAAACTTTAACCACCAATCCCTTGACAAAGGCTCAAATTGTATAAATATGTTTCAAGAAAAAAGATTGTAACCAGGAGAGAAAACCACTCACCTTGTATTACCAAGAATGTACTGTACAGACCATGTAATAATTAAAACATACATTAAAAACATGTATGACCGTATACTGTTAGATGTTGCTAGACAACTTGTGAGCACTTAGAGATCTTCTGGTGAGTGATTTTGATTTTTGTTTCAAACAGATCTTTTCTATTCATCTTAAGGTTTTAAGTTAGGTCTGGTGTGTAAATTAGGTTAGGCTGGTGACTCATTCCTCTTACTGATTAGCATACAATTGGAATCAATTGCGTGCTATTTGCAAAGGTTGTTAAACTTGTCCACACCTTGCTGGGGGAGGTGTTCTTAGGTGATTATATAAAGCTTGTGGAATATTAGCTTGGTCTAATTGAGCTTGGGAAGCCTTCAAAGTGAGCACTTAGAGATATCCTGGAGATACTCTGGAGGTAGTCTGAGGTTAGACAGGAGGTAGAAAACCTACAAAAAGGTAAGATTTGTTGGTTTAAATCCATTCTTTTATAATGGCAGGCTTGGTCCAGTGTAAGAGCTGTTCATGCATTTGTTTTTAGATCCAATTTTTGGAGGTTTGGAGTGTGCCTGATATGTAGGCAGCTCTCTTTATTGCAGCAGGAAATTGCCTGTTTGAAGTCTGAGATTTGTAAATTATCTGTTACACAAACTCAGGCTATGGCTATGACTGTTACAAAGCCACTGCCACAGAGGCCTCCTAGGAGTGGCAGATGGACTACTGTAGGATCTGGTAGACTTAGAGTTGTGGATATAAGGCATGTCCCACAGTCTGTGGCTCTTCTTAATTCTTTTGAGGCACTTTCAGAGTGTAGTGGTGAGACGGATGTAGGCTCAGACACCATAGTTGAGGAACCACCATCCCCTATGCCTAAGGTATGCAGGACTGCAACCAAGAACAAAAAGGAAAAGGTGGGACATGATAGAAGGCAATTGTTGCTGGGTGATTCTATCATGAGAGGTGTGGAGCTGGAGAGTAGTGGTTTGGTGAGATGTCTTCCTGGGGCTACTGCTCGTAGAGACAAGAGACGTATTCTCAATATTGTCAAACAAGCAAAGCAGCAAGGGGAAGTGGATGTTCTAGTCCATCTAGGGACAAATGACTTGGCTAGCAATGAGGTTTGAGATTAAGGAGGATTTTTGTGTTCTTGGAGGTGAAATACAGCAGATTGCGTCCACTGTGTCATTCTCTGAAGTTTTGCCTGTGCATAACATTCAGGATAGGCAGATGCGCAATAGGGAATTTAATTTGTGGCTTCGGGAATGGTGTCGAGAGCAAGGATTTGGCTTTGTGTCCCATGATAGCTCTAATTGGAGCAGAAAGGAACTGTATAAAAAAGATGGTTTGCATCTTACTCATAGGGGAACATATGTTCTCAGTGAGAAGTTCAAAGGTTTCGCAAAGAAATATTTAAACTAGGAGGGGGGGACAAAAGGGTAAAAAACAATCTGCCTGATTGTCCCCCAAAACTAAATCGGCGGGTGCAAGCAACATGCGGGGAAAAAAATGACAAGCTCAGAGTCGTGTCTATAAATGCTCGCAGTTTAGTCAATAAAATCAATGAACTGGAGGCAATGATGGCAGCTGAAAAGTAGATTTAGTGGTGGTTACTGAGACATGGTTCAGTGAGAAAAATAACTGGGACATAACAATACCGGGGTACTCTTTATATAGAAAAGACAGAAGGTAGGAAAGGAGGAGGAGTGTCCCTGTATGTGAAAAACAACATAAAAACGAACCAAATAAAAGTGAGCGAGGTGAACATAGAGTCAGTTTGGGTTACGCTAACATTTGGCAATCATACAGTAGCTCGTGTAGGTGTGATCTATAGACCCCCTGGACAAGTAGAAGAGCTAGATAATCTGCTGCTTGAGGAAATAGCCAAAATGGCAATGAAGGGGGAAGTTATTATCATGGGGGACTTTAATCTTCCTGATGTGAACTGGAAAACCAAAACAGCTGGGTGCACCAGGAGTACAAATATTCTAAACTCCCTACTGGGATTATCTCTAACACAAGTAGTTGAGGAGCCGACCCGTAAAGAGGCCATATTGGATTTAATACTCACAAATGGAGGCTTGGTATCGGACGTTGTTGTAGGTGAAAATTTGGGATCTAGTGATCACCAGTCAGTATGGTTTAATATAAGAACAGAGATGGAGCCGCACCACACAAAAACAAAAGTTTTAGACTTTAAAAAAAAAGATTTTTCTAAAATGGAGACTTTGTGTGAAGGAGTCATTATCAGACTAGAGGAGTTTAAAGGGAGTCCAGGAGAAATGGGATTATTTAAAGGAAGCATTATTGAAGGCCACAGGCAATTGCATTCGACTTGTTAGCAAAAACAAAAAAGGGAAGAAACCACTGTGGTACTCTGCAGAAGTGGCCAAAATAGTGAAGAACAAAAAGACAGCATTCAATAATTATAAAACAACTCAGAGTGAAGAAGATAGGCAAACCTATAAGATTAGGCAAAAAGAGGCAAAGCAATTTATAAGAGCTTCCAAAGCACACGCAGAAGAGAAAATAGCTCAGTCAGTAAAAAAAGGGGACAAAACATTTTTTAGATACATAAACGAGAAAAGAAAAGTAAAACAAGGATTAGTTAGATTAAAAACAAAGGAAGGAAGGTATGTAGAAGAAGATAAAAGTCTCGCTGACTGCCTCAATGAATATTTTTGTTCAGTCTTTGCAGAAGAAAAGGAAGGAAAGGGACCTCAGTTTGGAGGAAACACTAACGAGACAATTACATATCAGTTTACAGAGGAGGAGGTTCTACAGCAGCTGTCTAAAGTAAAGACAAATAAATCAATGGGGCCTGATGGGATCCACCCTAAATTATTAAAAGAGCTCAGTGATGTAATAGCAAAACCGTTAACAGATTTATTTAACCAATCCTTGTTAACGGGAGTCGTCCCAGAAGACTGGAAATTAGCAAATGTTGTGCCCATTCACAAGAAGGGTAGTAGGGAGGAATCTGGGAACTATAGGCCAGTTAGTCTTACGTCAGTAGTGGGGAAATTAATGGAAACCATGTTAAAGGAAAGGATTGTTGAACATCTAAAAACACATAGATTACAGGATCAGAAACAACATGGGTTTACCTCAGGGAGATCATGCCAAACTAATCTTATTGATTTTTTGGATTGGATAACAAAATAATAGACACAGGTGGTGCAGTAGACATTGCTTATTTAGATTTCAGTAAGGCTTTTGATACTGTTCCGCATAGAAGACTTATCAATAAATTGCAATCTTTGAGCTTGGATTCCAATATTGTTGAATGGATTAGGCAGTGGCTGAGTGACAGACAACAGAGGGTTGTGGTAAATGGAGTTTATTCGACGCAAGGTCTTGTTACCAGTGGGGTATCTCAGGGGTCCGTACTTGGACCCATTCTCTTTAATATTTTTATTAGTGATATTGCAGAAGGTATTCATGGAAAAGTATCAGGGTTATCCAAAGAGATCCGAATTGCTTGAGAAAGGTAACCGAACGCTGAAAATCAGCGTTCGGTTACCTTTCCTGGCCATTCGGCTATCCAGAGAGCAGGCAATACGCCAAATCCTGGCGAATTGCCTGCACATACGGTGCCTGTTCGGTTCCTGTTCGAGGGCAGTGAAATCCCCATAGAGAAGCACTGCTTCGGCTATTCAGAGAACACAAACCAGCAGTGAAAGGTTCCTCTAATGTCCTGCCATTCGGTGGTTTAATTCGGCAAATTTATTCAGGAGAATCCCATAGGCTTCAATGTTAAAAATATTCCCGTTTTAATTCAATATCTAATAAACCGTTCATTATAAAATTCTGCAGCAAAAAGTCTCTTTATTCATAGATTTTTTAGGATACTTTAAGCATTTTTCATTTTTTTTTTTTTTAAAAAGTCCGATTTTTTATTTTATTTTTTTTCAGTTTGCTTATTTTTTTTGTAACAGCCCTCTTTATTATCATTCCCTGGACCTCCTGTGAAAATTTCAGACATTTTCGCTCAGTAGTTTCTTTGCAAACAGCGTTTCATTTTCCCAGATTCATACAAATGGTTTTTCTAATTTATTCACTGCCTCCTCTACATCACAGCTGCTTCAGCTCTGTGTGATTCGGCTCTTATTCGGCTCCTGTTCGGCTTTTTCGAAGGTTAATCCAGATGTTTTTGCTTGTTTTCAGCGTGCATTCGGTTAGTTTTCGTCAGGTTTACGGCAGCTTTTCCCTGCAATTCGGGGGCCCTGTGGTGTTTGCTGAATACACCGCAGGGTCACCGAAATGCAATCGGCAAAAGGAACCGAATTGAAGAGAACGAAAAGTCACCGAACGTGCGGTGACTTTTCGAATCTCTTTGGATAACCCTGTATGTCTTTTTGCTGATGACACAAAGATTTGCAACAGGGTTGACGTTCCTGGAGGGATCAGCCAAATGACAAATGATTTAGGTAAACTAAAAAAATGATGGGAGCTGTGGCAATTGAGTTTTAATGTGGATAAGTGCAAGATAATGCACCTGGGACGTAAAAACCCAAGGCTGAATATAGAATATTTGATACATCTGAGGGTTGGGATTTAGGGGTCATTATTTCAGAGGATCTAAGGGTAAGTAGTCAATGTAATAGAGCAGCAGGAAATGCTGGCAGAATGCTTGGTTGTGTAGGGAGAGGTATTAGCAGTAGGAAAAGGGAAGTGCTCATGCCACTGTACAGAGCACTGGTGAGACCTCACTTGGAGTACTGTGTGCAGTACTGGAGACCGTATCTCCAGAAGGATATAGACATCTTAGAGAGAGTTCAGAGAAGGGCTACTAAAATGGTGTACGGCTTGAAGGAGAAAAGTTACCAGGAAAGGCTTAATGATCTTAACATGTACAGCTTGGAAAAAAGACGAGACAGAGGAGATATGATAGAAACATTTAAATACGTAAAGGAATCCACAAGGTAGAGGAAGGGAGTATATTTAAAAGGAAACAAAATAGCAAAACAAGAGGACATAGTCTTAGATTAGAGGGGCAAAGGTTTAAAAGTAGCATCAGGAAGCATTATTTTACTGAGAGGGTGGTGGATACATGGAACAGTCTTCCAGTAGAAGTGGTAGAGGCCAAAACAGTAATTGAATTTAAGCAGGCATGGGATAGGCATAAGGCTATCCTAAACAAAAGATAAATCCAGGTAAAGTATCCATGTAATTGGGCGACTAGATGGGCCGAAAGGTTCTTATCTGCCGACATTTTCTATGTTTCTATGTTTCTAGACTACTAAAAATTTATTCTGTATGTGTAAAGGTTATTTTTCTTAACGGGAAAAATTATATGGAAGGAATGGTTTTGGAATCATTGTAAATTTACCTTTATTAAAGGCTTGTTTCGAGCCGAAACGTCGGATTATGCAAATTATATATTTCCCTATAAAAGTTTGTTATTTTTTATCCGTAGCCCATGAGTGCGCATCACTTCGTTTATATATATATATATATATATAAACAAACCTAGAGAGAGAGCACACCAAACAACATGTTCAAACAGTACAGAAGAAACCACAACAGCAGCTAAAATCATTTAAAAACAGGAGATTTAACCAGGTTTAACCCTTTAAATGCCTACAAACAATTCTTATCCCCTTCAAATGCACTATAGATCTTAACCCTTTAATGTTGAGCTGTGTTGAAAATGGTGGAAGTTTAGTTTGCAATGGATGGCCATGAATTGCGTAAGCCTGCCAACAGCGACAATGTATTCCACCCTTGGCAGGTCCTATCATACTGACCTAATGACTGCTCTTATGGGATAAACTTACTTGTTGAGGACCCAGTCCTTTCTGAAGCTCCCTGCAGATCAAGGTTAAATAGAACCTGTGGGTGGAGCACCTGTGACAGGGAGGGGTGCTTGCCCAAGGGTTGTCAGCCCTTTTCATACAAAATACACAGGAAGGGCAGCACTCAACCTTAACTACGCTTTCAGTGCGGGTGCATCTCAAGACAGCATATTACAACAAACCAAGAAGAGAGCACTCCAAACAACATGCACAAACAGTACAGAAGAAACCACAACAGCAGCTAAAATCATTTAAAAACAGGAGATTTAACCAGGTTTAACCCTTTAAATGCCTACAAACAATTCTTATCCCCTTCAAATGCACTATAGATCTTAACCCTTTAATGTTGAGCTGTGTTGAAAATATATACACACACACACACATTAGTCCAAGGAGTGGCCACACTCAAAAAAATAAAAATACAATTTTATTAATGTCAAAAGTTAAAACATAGTTGCTGACGTTTCGGCTCTCTTGGGAGGCATTTTCAAGGCTCCCAAGAGCGCTGAAACGTTGGTAACTATCAGGGTTATTCAAAGAGAATCGAAAAGTCGCCGCACATTCAGTGACTTTTCGTTCTCTTCTATTCAGTGCGATTTGGCGATCCCATTTCGGCGACCCTGCAGTGTATTCAGCAAGCACCACAGGGCCGTCGTATTGCAGGGAAAAGTCGCCGCAAACCCGACTAACACACACCGCAAAACCCGGCAAATGCACACCGAAACCAGGAAAAACATCTGGATTAACCCTGCCGAACACGCCGGAGAAACCCGAGCAGCACCGATGACACGCAGCGCAGCCGCCGGAAAAACTCATCACCACAGACGAATGGAGTGGAAAAAAAAAATGTACGCTTGAATGTTTGAAAAGTGAAACGCTGTTTGCAAAGAAACTACTGAGCGAAAATGTCTGAAATTTACATAAAATCCAATGAATGATAATAAAAAGGGCTGTTACAGAAAAAAAAACACAATTAAAAAAAAATGCCTAAAAAATCTATAAATAAAGAGACTCTTTACTGCCGAATTTTATAATAAACAGTTTATTAGATATTGAATTAAAACGGGAATATTTTTAACATTGAAGCCTATGGGATTCTCCTGAATAAACCTGCCGAATTAAACCACCGAATGGCAGGGCATTAGGGGAACCTTTCACTGCTGGTTTGTGTTCTCTGAATAGACGAAGCATTGCTTCTCTATGGGGATTTCACTGCCCTCGAACAGGAACCGAACAGGCACCGTATGTGCAGGCAATTCGCCAGGATTTGGCGAATTGCCTGCTCTCTGGATAGCCGAATGGCCAGGAAAGGTAACCGTGCCCTGAATTTCACTGTTCCGTTACATTTCGGCCACAATTCGGAGCTCTCTGAATAACCCTGTATGTTTTAACTTTTGACATTAATAAAATAGTATTTTTAGTTTTTGGGGTGCGGCCACTCTTTAGACTTTGTATATTTTCTTGGGCCTTGCACCATTTTTTGCATCGGTTTTGCATTTTTTGGAAGGAGTTGCCGGTATCCTGTATATTATATATATATTATATATATATATAGATAGATTCGATAAGCCATGTTAGTCCAGATGCCAAAATCACGAGTATTTCAGTACGTGGTGATACCTTTTCTTATTGGACTAACGTTAAGCTTTCGAGAGGATTCCTCTCTTCCTCAGGTCTGGAAGCTAAACTAAGGGAAATCATGGCATTGAACATAAGGGGCACAAGGGTGGGGGGGATTAGATGTCGTAAATAGTGAGAGTAAAACCTGAGGCAAAGGCTGGTCCACAGCAAACTCAGGAATATGTGACAGCAGCGCTGCCCAGCACAATAACGCTACATACAACATATATGTGACAGCAGCACTGCCCGGCACAATAACGCTACATACAACATATATGTGACAGCAGCACTGCCCAGCACAATAACACCAGATACAACATATATGTGACAGCAGCACTGCCCGGCACAATAACACCACATACAACATATATGTGACAGCAGCACTGCCCGGCACAATAACGCTACATACAACATATATGTGACAGCAGCACTGCCCAGCACAATAACACCAGATACAACATATATGTGACAGCAGCACTGCCCGGCACAATAACACCACATACAACATATATGTGACAGCAGCACTGCCCGGCACAATAACGCTACATACAACATATATGTGACAGCAGCACTGCCCAGCACAATAACACCAGATACAACATATATGTGACAGCAGCACTGCCCGGCACAATAACGCTACATATAGCATACATGTGACAGCAGCAGTGCCCGGCACAATAACACCACATACAACATATATGTGACAGCAGCACTGCCCGGCACAATAACACCACATACAACATATATGTGACAGCAGCACTGCCCGGCACAATAACGCTACATACAACATATATGTGACAGCAGCAGTGCCTGACACAATAACACTACATACAACATATATGTGACAGCAGCACTGCCCGGCACAATAACGCTACATACAACATATATATGACAGCAGCACTACCCGGCACAATAACACCACATACAACATATATGTGACAGCAGCACTACCCGGCGCAATAACACCACATACAACATATATGTGACAGCAGCACTGCCCTGCACAATAACGCTACATACAACATATGTGACAGTAGCACTGCCCGACACAATAATAGTACATACAACATATATGTGACAGCAGCACTGCCTGACACAATAACGCCACATACAACATTAAGGGCTCATACGTCTGCCAATGTGGTGACATGATCCAGTGCACGGCGTGTGATAAGGGCTGCTATATTGGTGAAACTAGCCTTAAACTGAATCTCAGGATGAACCTGCACAGACACTCCATCAAGAACCATCCAGAAAATACATACAGGGTTATTCAGTGAAAATTCTAGGTCAAAATAGCCAAACCAGAAAAATTCTCCCATTTATTTCACTTTCCAAATCGGCTATTTTGACCTAGAATTTTCACTTCTCCAGTCATTCTCCTGGTTTTCACCTCTCTCTGAATAACCCTGCTATTGTACCCCAGTGGGACATCACGTCAATCTAACAGGCCCCTCCATCCAAAACCTCAGAATTTAAATCCTGAAAAGAAATTTTAAAGACTCTCACGAACGTAAGACATATGAAATGAAAATGATCACATATTTTAACACCACAAAGGAAGGACTCAATGTAGACTCTGGCTTTTTAGCCCATTATCATAACGTCCATTAACATTCAAAATAGTGGCTTGGGTTTTGTTGTTTCTTGGTGTTTTTTTTGTCTTTTTCTGTCTTCTCTGGGTTTTTTTTCAAGTTGTCATGATCTTATTACTGTTGCTTTATAGGCCTATGATCTATCATGTGTTTATTTGCCCTTGTTGACCATACTATTTTACTCTCACTATTTATGACATCTAACCCTCCACCCTTGTGCCCCTTATGTTCAATTCTATGATTTTCGTCAGTTTAGCTTCCAGACCTGAGGAAGAGAGGTTACACTCTCCAAAGCTTGTCTTTTAAATGTAACGTTAGTCCAATAAAAAAGGTATGACTACGTACTGCCACGCTCTGGTGATATATATATGTATACTTACGTCCATTGTCTATATTTGAAGGTCCTTGGGTAGGACCAAAATGTTGCGTTTTTCAATAAAACCCTACTCCTATTTGTCACAGACTCGTCCGATGTGGCCGCTTCTTTCTTTGGTCATAAGGATGGCATGGTCTGGCTACCTGTGGACCTTGTTGCATTTGCTCTGGGGGAGGTATAGTGTCGTGTGCTTCTCCTTTTGGAGAGAGTCTCCTAGACTGATTTCATGGAAAAATCACTTGGTAATGAAATGGTTAAAATGTATATTTCTGTGCGGATTATGTAACTTGTGAAATGCCTTCAATTAAACACATGCACGAGAAAAACAAATGGCGTGAATTCTACGTACGATAATTAATCATGCTGGTTCCTGGTCTGGCTCTGTAGCTGCAGCCCTGCCCAACCAAACGCAAACAAACCCCACGGCCGAGGAAACCTCTGTAAAAAACTTCCCGCTCAATGTCCTTGTTTCACTTTCACTCTTGGCGGTTCTGTTGAGATATTCTCCACCTCGGATATGAAGCAATAAGCAGATTTCCTTTACTCCCATCTCCGCACATAACGTCTGCAGACCTTTCCTTTGGGTTTTACAATGTAACATATTATTTCCTCCTTTTGTTCACTGTTACTTTAATGTTTTCTTCATTTTCTATTGTTTTTTGCTCTCAAACAAATTCTCCAACAAGAAACTACACACATTACATTGTAACCAAACCACAACCCTGGACCCCATTCCCACAGGGCTATTAATAGCAGCTCGTTAATAAATACATTCTTTGCGAGTCGTTATCCTGTAACAGCTCTATTAGCTTTTCTATTCTGCCTGAGCCGCCGTATTAATGGTCTGAGCCGCCGTATTAATGGCCTGAGCCGCCGTATTAATGGTCTGAGCCGCCGTATTAATGGTCTGAGCCGCCGTATTAATGGCCTGAACTGCCGTATTAATGGCCTGAGCCGCTGTATTAATGGCCTGAGCCGCCGTATTTTTGGCCTGAGCCGCCGTATTTTTGGCCTGAGCCGCCGTATTAATGGCCTGAGCTGCTGTATTAATGGCCTGAACTGCCGTATTAATGGCCTGAGCCGCCGTATTAATGGTCTGAGCTGCCGTATTAAAGACCTGAGCCGCCGTATTAATGGCCTGAGCCGCCGTATTAATGGCCTGAGCTGCCGTATTAATGGCCTGAGCCGCTGTATTAATGGCCTGAGCTGCTGTATTTTTGGCCTGAGCCGCCGTATTAATGGCCTGAGCTGCCGTATTAATGGCCTGAGCTGCCGTATTAATGGCCTGAGCCGCCGTATTAATGGCCTGAGCCGCCGTATTAATGGCCTGAACTGCCGTATTAATGGCCTGAGCTGCCGTATTAAAGGCCTGAGCCGCCGTATTAATGGCCTGAGCCGCCGTATTCATGGCCTGAGCCGCCGTATTAATGGCCTGAGCCGCCGTATTAATGGCCTGAGCTGCCGTATTAATGGCCTGAGACGCCGTATTAATCGCCTGAGCCGCTGTGTTAATGGCCTGAGCTGCCGTATTAATGGCCTGAGCTGCCGTATTAATGGCCTGAGCCGCCGTATTAATGGCCTGAGCCGCCGTATTAATGGCCTGAGCTGCCGTATTAATGGCCTGAGCTGCCGTATTAATGGCCTGAGCCGCCGTATTAATGGCCTGAGCTGCCGTATTAATGGCCTGAGCCGCCGTATTAATGGCCTGAGCTGCCGTATTAATGGCCTGAGCCGCTGTATTATTGGTCTGAGCTGCCGTATTAATGGCCTGAGCCGCTGTATTAATGGCCTGAGCTGCCGTAATACTTACCCAGGCACAGACCCCCCCAGACGTTTATATACACAGACAAGGCCCCAGAATTATGTAAACCCAGCACAGGCCCCCAGAAATTTATATATCCAGACAAGGCCCCCAGAATTGAATATATCTAGTCACAGACTCCAGAATTATACTTACCCAGGCACAGACCCCAGGATCAGATGGCTCGCTCCAGCGTGCTCCTGCAATCGGCTGCCGACTTCAATCTGAAGGCTGTCACGCGATCTTGTGAGATCTCAGCTGTAGGTCGCGTCACAGCCTTCGCAGGGCCGAGGACGGTGGCCTTGCGGGGAGCACGCAGGTGCTCGGGGGAACTCGCGGCCAGTCGAGGGGGTTGCTAGCGGAATGCTCTTAATGCATTCCGCTAGCAGCCCCAGCGATAAACTAAATCAGCCCACAGTGGGAACCTGCATTCCCGCTACGTTCCTGCTGTGGGAGAAGTGCGGGAATGCCATTCCCGCGCGTTCTCGCAGGACTCAAGCCCTGTGAATGGGTGTATCTGGTCTGAGGTCTGTGTACATGTATCTGAGTGGGTATATACATATATCTGAGATGTGATGTGTGGCAGGGTGTGGAGTGACTAAATGGGACGTCTGGCCATACATTTCAATATAAACAGGACATGCTTTCAGCAAAATCCTTAATTATTATTGGAAAGCGATCTCATGACGTTAAATAAAAGTATCAGTACTCGGTATCGAAGAGTCCCTGAAAAAAGAATATCAGTACTTGTACTCGGTTCTAAAAATGTGGTATTGGTAAAAAAAAACAAATACACAAAACAAAAATGTGGAGTTTTTTTCATTTAGTTTGTTCATTTATCTTATCTGGTTTTTTTACCCTTTTGTTCATTTTCTTAAAGGAGAACTATATTTTTTTTTAACAGAGTTGTGCCTTTAAATAATCAGGTAGATCCTGCTGACCGCCTCTGCACAATTATTTTCTTCATTTTTTTTCCCCTCTTTTTTAGGTTTTGTTGTACTCTCCCTTTCTTCCTCACCGCGTGCTGCTCTTCCTCATTGCCTCCCGAACCCGGAAGTCCCTGAAGCTTTTCTGAAGCTTTTCAGTTTGTGCTCCTATACAACTTGTGTAGTGTAGGAGCCGCACATTGTGCAGCGCTACGGGACTCACACAGTTTACGTACACAAGTTCCGTAGCGCCTGCGCAGAGCGATGGATCGGAGCTGCACGCGCATGCACAGATCTGATCCTTCGCTGCCTCTCTGAGAACGCTCGCTACAGCGATTGGCCTCACAGTGTGACGTCGCCCGCTCTCTGTGTGTGATGTCACTAGTGACCGATCTGGTGATCAGCAGCCGGGAAATTCAAAATCCTGACTGCTGTGACACTGGGTGGGGTGTAGGAAACTCCTCTGCTTCACCAAGTGATCTCTTCAGATCGGGTATGAGAATGGGGGGCACTCCTCACATCCTGACCACTCTAAAACTATAACGTGGTCAGGATGAGTAAAATGTCTTAAGTCACGGATTCACCAGCCATATGGTTTCAGGATCGAAGAGTTTGTTATATTTAGACTTTGTTCACTTTCTTTGTACTCACATAATGTGTGTGTGTGTATATATATATATATACCAAAAAGGTTTAACACAACGCTTTGAAAAACTGCCAGTTGTGCCGAGGTGCAGAGTCCCAAAAAAATAGTATGCATGAACAATTATGGGAGCACTCACGGACTTAAAATAAAATTACAAACTTTATTGGTGATGCATTAAAAGAAACCAACGTTTTCGACTCATACAAGAGCCTTTAGCAAGGTTAAAAACAATAATAAACCACCGTTGTATTTATACTGTGTAAAGTAACTCACCAACCGTGTACCGCGCTGCTCACGACTTCGCCCACACAAAACAGGAAGTGACGTGTCGGACTCGACTCTGTGCGTCTCAATTGACGTGATCACATGCACCACCCTAAATGTTCACTGGTCTTGTCATAGAAACCCCCTAATCCAATGGCCAGGGTATGAGCAAAAGCAAGCCTGAGAGAAGAATGCAAGCATTCAAAGCATGTATTGCACATATACATAAACCATGCTCTCCTCCATCAGTGGACCTTAAGGAAGAAATTTGAGATTATAGTTACGAGTAATCTATGATCATAGTAAGAAAACAAACACGACCTATGTGTATACTAAGACCCTAAAATCATAGGGATAAAATACTAAAGAAGTGGACAAGATAATCATGTATGTGTGAGAAATATATATATCTCTGAGTACTAAGTGATATAAAACTAAATGAACAGAGAATAAAATGTGAGGGAATAACTAAAATATCCCTAGGTCACATTCATATTAAAAAGTGCAGTGGAAACTGTGTATACAATAAAATGACTGTGTGTTGTTATGTAACTCATTAACCAAAATATTATTATACCATATCTCAGGGCTCAAAATTTCAAGTCCCAAACTACTAGCCAGGCCTTAAGAATTACTCGCCACTAGTTGCCCCACCTAACCCTATCCTGCCCTGCCTGCATCTGCATTCCCACTCGCCCTCATGTCATTTCCACTCGCCAAATGCTAGTAGGCGAGTGGAAATTTTGAGCCCTGCCATATCTGATTATCGACAATACAAAAAAAGTGGTAAAAGAAACCTATTCATTAAGTCCCCGGGGAGCAAGTGTCTGCAAAGTTTTGATCCAAAATGTTTCTCATTGGAGGAGAAGTTGAGAACGATCACCTCCTCTAACTAGAGGGGGAACATGATCTATAGCTATGAACTATAACGTAGGTAATGGATGACGCAATTCCAGAAAATATTTATTAAATAAATGTTATTTAAGGTTGTTTAATGTTATTAAATAAACCACGTATTCTGTAAAACAGGTAATCCGTTACAGATAACCTGTTTTACAGAATACGTGGTTTATTTAATAACATGCTCTGGTGGACTGGCTTATGTAGGGAAGACGGATCTCACTCTTCGGGACCGCATAAGAGGTCATAGGTCAGCTATCAACACAGCAAATCGGGATGGATATACCGATAAACCGGTAGCCAAACATTTTCTGGAACACAGACCGAACCCGGAACTGACGTGTCAGCAAAACCTTAACCACCAATCCCGTCACAAAGGCTCAAATTGTATAAATATGTTTCAAGAAAAAAGATTGTAACCAGGAGAGAAAACCACTCACCTTGTATTACCAAGAATGTACTGTACAGACCATGTAATAATTAAAACATACATTAAAAACATGTATGACCGTATACTGTTAGATGTTGCTAGACTACCAAAAATTTATTCTGTATGTGTAAAGGTTATTTTTCTTAACGGGAAAAATTATATGGAAGGAATGGTTTTGGAATCATTGTAAATTTACCTTTATTAAAGGCTTGTTTCGAGCCGAAACGTCGGATTATGCAAATTATATATTTCCCTTTAAAAGTTTGTTCATTTTTATCCGTAGCCCATGAGTGCGCATCACTTCGTTATATATATATATATATATACACACACACACACACACACACATTAGTCCAAGGAGTGGCCACACTCAAAAAAATAAAAATACAATTTTATTAATGTCAAAAGTTAAAACATAGTTACTGACGTTTCAGCTCTCTTGGGAGGCATTTTCAAGGCTCCCAAGAGCGCTGAAACGTTGGTAACTATCAGGGTTATTCAAAGAGAATCGAAAAGTCGCCGCACATTCAGTGACTTTTCGTTCTCTTCTATTCGGTGCGATTTGGCGATCCCATTTCGGCGACCCTGCAGTGTATTCAGCAAGCACCACAGGGCCGTCGTATTGCAGGGAAAAGTCGCCGCAAACCCGACGAACACTCACCGAAAACCTGGCAAATGCACACCGAAACCAGGAAAAACATCTGGATTAACCCCGCCGAACACGCCGGAGAAACCCGAGCAGCACCGATCACACGCAGCGCAGCCGCCGGAAAAAATCAACACCACAGACGAATGGAGTGGAAAAAAAAAACGTACGCTTGAATGTTTGAAAAGTGAAACGCTGTTTGCAAAGAAACTACGGAGCGAAAATGTCTGAAATTTACATAAAATCCAATGAATGATAATAAAAAGGGCTGTTACAGAAAAAAGAAAAAACAATTAAAAAAAATCTATAACTAAAGAGACTTTTTGCTGCAGATTAAAATAATAAACGGTTTATTAGATACAAGGTGGAAAGCCTGCCCAGAGGGCATTCTATTGTGGATATACTGCCCCAGCTCATGGATATACTGCCCCAGCTCGTGGATATAATGCCCCAGCATGTGGATATACTGCCCCAGCACGTGGATATATGCCCCAGCACGTGGATATATGCCCCAGCACGTGGATATACTGCCCCAGCTCGTGGATACTGCCCCAGCACGTGGATATATGCCCCAGCACGTGGATATACTGCCCCAGCACGTGGATATATGCCCCAGCACGTGGATATACTGCCCCAGCTCGTGGATATACTGCCCCAGCACGTGGATACTGCCCCAGCTCATGGATACTGCCCCAGCACGTGGATACTGCCCCAGCTCGTGTATATTTGGCCCCCACCTCTCATGGATATATGCCCCAGCTCATGGATATTTGCCCCCCACCTCTCGGATATTTGCCCCCCACCTCTCATGGCTATATGCCCCCCAGCTCAGACCCCAGACCAGACATGGGGCGGCTGTTCGAATGCTCTATTGACATTCGGACAGCCGCCCCATGAGCTCCTCATACTTACCTTCCCGAGCGGCGAAGTGAAAGTTTCCCCGCTTCCGGTCGTTGAAGGACCCAAGCCGCGGTCACGTGACCGCGGCTTGGGTCCTTCAAAGAGCGGAAGCGAGGGAACTTTCCCTTCGCCGCTCGGGGATGGATGCGCGCGGCAGCCGGGTAGAGGCTGCGAGCGCAGCCTCTATCCGGCTGCTGTGTGCATCTTGTAACCGCCGCGGCGAGCGCACAGCCGGCTCGTGCCGCGGCGGTTGCATGCGCGCGCAACCAACCGCCGCTGGTTGCGCGCGCATGCGCAGAGTAAGGCTTGGCGACGGACACGCCAAGCCTTACTCAATTATATTATAGATTGGATTAAAACGGGAATATTTTTAACATTGAAACCTATGGGATTCTCCTGAATAAACCTGCCGAATGAAACCACTGAATGGCAGGGCATTAGGGGAACCTTTCACTGCTGGTTTGTGTTCTCTGAATAGACGAAGCATTGCTTCTCTGTGGGGATTCACTGCCCTCGAACAGGCACCGAACAGGCACCGTATGTGCAGGCAATTCGCCAGGATTTGGCGAATTGCCTGCTCTCTGGATAGTCGAATGGCCAGGAAAGGTAACCATGCCCTGAATTTCACTGTTCCGTTACATTTTGGCCATAATTCGGATCTCTTTGAATAACCCTGTATGTTTTAACTTTTGACATTAATAAAATAGTATTTTTAGTTTTTGGGGTGCGGCCACTCTTTAGACTTTGTATATTTTCTTGGGCCTTGCACCATTTTTTGCATCGGTTCTGCAATTTTTGGAAGGAGTTGCCGGTATCCTGTATATTATATATATATAGATAGATTCGATAGGCCATGTTAGTCCAGATGCCAAAATCACGAGTATTTCAGTACGTGGTGATACCTTTTCTTATTGGACTAACGTTAAGCTTTCGAGAGGATTCCTCTCTTCCTCAGGTCTGGAAGCTAAACTAAGGGAAATCATGGCATTGAACATAAGGGGCACAAGGGTGGGGGGGTTAGATGTCGTAAATAGTGAGAGTAAAACCTGAGGCAAAGACTGGTCCACAGCAAACTCCGGAATATGTGACAGCAGCGCTGCCCAGCACAATAACACCACATACAACATATATGTGACAACAGCACTGCGCGACACAATAACACCACATACAACATATATGTGACAGCAGCACTGCCCGGCACAATAACACCACATACAACATATATGTGACAACAGCACTGCGCGACACAATAACACCACATACAACATATATGTGACAGCAGCACTGCCCAGCACAATAACACCACATACAACATATATGTGACAGCAGCACTGCCCAGCACAATAACACCACATACAACATATATGTGACAGCAGCACTGCCCAGCACAATAACACCACATACAACATATATGTGACAGCAGCACTGCCCGGCACAATAACACCACATACAACATATACAGTTGTGTTCAAAATTATTCAACCCCCACTGAAATTGAGTGTTTTGGCCAGTTTGACATTGATTTTGATCATTCAGTCATCTTGCTTACAATTAAATCAAAGAGGGACGTGTAGGTCAGACAAATATAACATAACATTTATAATGAAATAACCACAAATGTCTTTTCTGTGCTCACATCATTATCAGTTTTATTCAACCCCCAAGTGACATTCAATCTTAGTACTTAGTACAACATCCTTTTACAGTTATAACAGCTTTTAAACGTGAAGCATAGCTTGACACAAGTGTCTTGCAGCGATCTACGGCTATCTTCGCCCATTCGTCATGGGCAAAAGCCTCCAGTTCAGTCACATTCTTAGGCTTGCGCACTGCAACTGCTTTCTTTAAGTCCCACCAGAGGTTCTCAATCGGATTTAACTCAGGTGACTGCGACGGCCACTCCAAAATGTTCCAGCCTTTAATCTGCAACTATGCTCTAGGGGACTTGGAGGTATGCTTGGGATCATTGTCCTGTTGAAAGGTCCAACGTCTCCCAAGCCTCAGGTTTGTGACGGACTGCATCACATTGTCATCCAATATCTCCTGGTACTGAAGAGAATTCATGGTACCTTGCACACGCTGAAGCTTCCCTGTACCTGCAGAAGCAAAACAGCCCCAAAGCGTGATTGACCCCCCGCCATGCTTCACAGTAGGCAAGGTGTTCTTTTCTTCATAGGCCTTGTTCTTCCTCCTCCAAACATAGTGTTGATCCATGGGCCCAAACAGTTCTAATTTTGTTTCATCAGTCCACAGAACACTATCCCAAAACTTCTGTGGTTTGTCCACATGACTTTTGGCATACTGCAGTCGACTCTTCTTATTCTTTGGAGACAACAAGGGGGTGCGCCTGGGAGTTCTGGCATGGAGGCCTTCATTACGCAGTGTGCGCCGTATTGTCTGAGCTGAAACTTCAGTACCCACATCTGACAAATCTTTTCTCAGTTCCTCAGCAGTCACACGGGGACTTTTCTCCACTCTACGCTTCAGGTAGCGCACAGCAGTCAAAGTCAGCATCTTCTTTCTGCCACGACCAGGTAGCGTTTCAACAGTGCCCTTTGCCTTTAATTTGCGAATGATGCTTCCTATGGTCTCTCTTGGTATGTTTAACATCTTTGCAATCTTCTTATAGCCATTGCCCTTCCTGTGAAGAGTAATCACCTCTTCTCTTGTCTTCCTGGACCATTCTCTTGACTTCACCATGTTTGTAACCACACCAGTAAATGTCTAGAAGGAGCTGAGTATCACAGTCATTTTAAAGCTGCCTAATTGGTGCTTATTATGCTTTATTGCTGCTCCGTGACATCCACAGGTGTTTTCAATACCTGATTGAAAACATTTGAATGAACCTCTGTTCTTCAGAGTGGTAGTCTTTAAGGGGTTGAATAATTGTGTCAATGAAGAATTCACAAAAGAAACATTTACTACTGTATTACAAAACCAATTGATGTCATTTTAGTTGCATATGGTTCTTTAAAAAGTCCTTGTAGGATTTCATTCTGAATACAATTACAAATGTACACTAAATTCCCTAAAACCCTTTACAGCATTGGGGGTTGAATAATTTTGAACACAACTGTATGTGACAACAGCACTGCCCGGCACAATAACACCACATACAACATATATGTGACAACAGCACTGCCCGGCACAATAACGCTACATACAACATATATGTGACAGCAGCACTGCCCGGCACAATAACACCACATACAACATATATGTGACAGCAGCACTGCCCGGCACAATAACACTACATACAACATATATGTGACAACAGCACTGCCCGGCACAATAATGCTACATACAACATATATGTGACAGCAGCACTGCCCGGCACAATAACACCACATACAACATATATGTAACAGCAGCAGTGCCTGACACAATAATGCTACATACAACATATATGTGACAGCAGCACTGCCCTGCACAATAACGCTACATACAACATATATGTGACAGCAGCACTACCCGGCGCAATAACACCACATACAACATATATGTGACAGCAGCACTGTCCTGCACAATAACGCTACATACAACATATGTGACAGCAGCACTGCCTGACACAATAACGCCACATACAACATTAAGGGCTCATACGTCTGCCAATGTGGTGACATGATCCAGTGCACGGCGTGTGATAAGGGCTGCTATATTGGTGAAACTAGCCTTAAACTGAATCTCAGGATGAACCTGCACAGACACTCCATCAAGAACCATCCGGAAAATACATACAGGGTTATTCAGTGAAAATTCTAGGTCAAAATAGCCAAACCAGAAAAATTCGCCCATTTATTTCACTTTCCAAATCGGCTATTTTGACCTAGAATTTTCACTTCTCCAGTCATTCTCCTGGTTTTCACCTCTCTCTGAATAACCCTGTTATTGTACCCTGGTGGGACATCACTTCAATCTAACAGGCCCCTCCATCCAAAACCTCAGAATTTAAATCCTGAAAATAAATTTTAAAGACTCTCACGAATGTAAGACATATGAAATGAAAATGATCACATATTTTAACACCACAAAGGAAGGACTCAATGTAGACTCTGGCTTTTTAGCCCATTATCATAACGTCCATTAACATTCAAAATAGTGGCTTGGGTTTTGTTGTTTTTTGGTGTTTTGTTTGTCTTTTTCTGTCTTCCCTGTTTTTTTTTTCCAGTTGTCATGATCTTATTACTGTTGCTTTATAGGCCTACAAGGTGGAAAGCCTGCCCAGAGGGCAGTCTATTGTGGATATACTGCCCCAGCTCATGGATACTGCCCCAGCTCGTGGATATTGCCCCAGCACGTGGATATACTGCCCCAGCTCGTGGATATACTGCCCCAGCTCGTGGATATACTGCCCCAGCACGTGGATATTGCCCCAGCACGTGGATATTGCCCCAGCTCGTGGATATTGCCCCAGCACGTGGATATTGCCCCAGCACGTGGATATTGCCCCAGCTTGTGGATATTGCCCCAGCACGTGGATATTGCCCCAGCTCGTGGATATTGCCCCAGCTCGTGGATATTGCCCCAGCACGTGGTTATTGCCCCCCAGCTCCTGGATATTGCCCCCCAGCTCCTGGATACTGCCCCCCAGCTCCTGGATATTGCCCCCCAGCTCATGGATATTGCCCCCCAGCTCCTGGATACTGCCCCCAGCTCATGGATACTGCCCCCCAGCTCATGGATATTGCCCCCAGCTCATGGATACTGCCCCCCCCAGCTCCTGGATACTGCCCCCAGCTCATGGATACTGCCCCCCCAGCTCATGGATATTGCCCCCAGCTCATGGATACTGCCCCCCCCAGCTCATGGATACTGCCCCCCAGCTCATGGATACTGCCCCCCCAGCTCATGGATACTGCCCCCCAACTCATGGATACTGCCCCCCCAGCTCATGGATACTGCCCCCCCAGCTCATGGATATTGCCCCCAGCTCATGGATAGTGCCCCCCCCAGCTCATGGATACTGCCCCCAGCTCATGGATACTGCCTCCCCAGCTCATGGATACTGCCCCCAGCTCGTGGATATTGGCCCCCCAGCTCATGGATACTGCCCCCCAGCTCATGGATATTGCCCCCCCAGCTCATGGATATTGCCCCCCAGCTCGTGGATATTGCCCCCAGCTCATGGATATTGCCCCCCCAGCTCATGGATATTGCCCCCCAGCTCGTGGATATTGCCCCCAGCTCATGGATATTGCCCCCCCAGCTCATGGATACTGCCCCATACTTACCTTTCCGAGCGGCGCCGGGGAAGTGAAAGTTTCCCCGCTTCCGCTCTTTGAAGGACCCAAGCCGCGGTCACGTGACCGGGGCTTGGGTCCTTCAAAGAGCGGAAGTGGGGAAACTTTCACTTCTCCGGCGCCGCTCGGAGGTTGGATGCGCTCGGCAGCCGGGTAGAGGCTGCGAGCGCAGCCTCTACCCGGCTGCCGCGCGCATCCAACCCCCGAGCGGCGGAGGGACCTTTCCCTTCGCCGCTCGGGGGTTGGATGCGCGCGGCAGCCGGGTAGAGGCTGCGAGCGCAGCCTCTACCCGGCTGCTGTGTGCATCTTGTAACCGCCGCGGCGAGCCGGCAGCCGGCTCGTGCCGCGGCGGTTGCATGCGCGCGCAACCAACCGGCGCTGGTTGCGCGCGCATGCGCAGAGTAAGGCTTGGCGACGGACATATATATATATATATGTCCAAGGATGGATACAGCACTCAGTCAATAGTAGTTGCAGTGCCCAGGTGCTGCCCGCTTGGATATCGATACAAAAAGACGGAATGGGAGCACTCTGGGTCTTATAATAAAATAAAAAAGTTTATTGAGAATCTACATAAAAGGTCCCTTTTTATGTAGATCCTCAATAAACTTTTTTATTTTATTATAAGACCCAGAGTATATCTCCAGAAGGATATAGACATCTTAGAGAGAGTTCAGAGAAGGACCACTAAAATGGTGTAAGGCTTGAAGGAGAAAAGTTACCAGGAAAGCAGTGGCATAACTAGAAACCTGAGGGCCCCGGTGCAAGAATCCACGAAGGCCCCCCCCCAAAAAGATCTATATTTTAACTTTTTTTTCCCCTGCAAAATAAAAAAAGATAGTATTGCCCCCAGCTCACATGGATATATATTGCCCCCAGCTCACATGGATATATACTGCCCCCCAGCACACATGGATATATACTGCCCCCCAGCACACATGGATATATACTGCCCTCAGCACACATTTATATATTGCCCCAGCACACATGGATATATATATTGGCCCCAGCACACATGGATATATACTGCCCCCCAGCACACATGGATATATACTGCCCCCAGCACACATGGATATATACTGCCCTCAGCACACATTTATATATTGCCCCAGCACACATGGATATATATATTGGCCCCAGCACACATGGATATATACTGCCCCCCAGCACACATGGATATATACTGCCCCACAGTACACATGGATATATACTGCCCTCAGCACACATTTATATATTGCCCCAGCACACATGGATATATATATTGGCCCCAGCACACATGGATATATACTGCCCCCCAGCACACATGGATATATACTGCCCCCCAGCACACATGGATATATACTGCCCTCAGCACACATTTATATATTGCCCCAGCACACATGGATATATATATTGGCCCCAGCACACATGGATATATATATTGGTCCCCACCTCTCATGGGTATATATATTGGCCCCCACCTCTCATGGGTATATATATTGGCCCCCAGCTCTCATGGGTATATATATTGGCCCCTAGCCCCAGCTCTCACGGGTATATACGGCCCCCAGCTCTCATGGGTATATACGGCCCCCAGCTCTCAGGGGTATATACGGCCCCCAGCTCTGACTCACGGGTATATACGGCCCCCAGCTCTCAAGGGTATATATACGGCCCCCAGCTCTCAAGGGCATATACGGCCCCCAGCTCTCACCTCTGCTGGCCCCAGGGCAGGCTCCGTCGGTGTTCCATTCTTCTCCGAGGCGAGCGGCCGCTGGAAGCATGCGTCTTGGCCGCTCGCCGGAAACCACCTGATCAGCGCAGAGGTCTCGCGAGGATCTCATACACTGGTCAGGTGGTTCCTATCCCACGTGAGCGGCCAAGCTGCATGTCAGCGGCCGCTCGCAGGGAGAGGGACGGCCAGCGCGCGGCTCCCAGATTCTGGCGCTGATTGCCGGAATCTGGCAGCGGCGCTGGGCCCCCCTCCAGTGGCGAAATGCCAGGGCCCGGTTGCAACTGCGACCGCTGCGACCCTGGTACCTCCGCCACTGCAGGAAAGGCTTAATGGTCTTAACATGTACAGCTTGGAAAAAAGACGAGACAGAGGAGATATGATCGAAACATTTAAATACGTAAAAGGAATCCACAAGGTAGAGGAAGGGAGTATATTTAAACGGAAACAAAGTAGCAAAACAAGAGGACATAGTCTTAGATTAGAGGGGCAAAGGTTTAAAAGTAAGATCAGGAAGCATTATTTTACTGAGAGGGTGGTGGATACATGGAACAGTCTTCCAGTAGAAGTGGTAGAGGCCAAAACAGTAATTGAATTTAAGCAAGCATGGGATAGGCATAAAGCATTTTATCTGCCGACACTTTCTATGTTTCTATATATAATCATTATACGTAGTCTTTGTGGAAAATAAAATGCCTTCTTCTGAGCTCTGTATAATAGAATGTACATGGGCGAATCTGGAGGACGTCCTCGGGAACTTGTCGAATGAGTAAAAAAAATGTTTAACAAAAATCCATATTATGAGAACACTGACATTTCCACAAAAAAGTGCTGTTTATCTTCTTTATTCCAGTATAAATAATAATGAAACATGTGCATTACTGGTGATACATTGTGCTTACCGATAACGAGACGGACCGTCACAAACTCCGCTGCCCTCTATGCGTCCCGGCCAGGTGAGGAGAGCGAGTCCGAGGATGTGTCTTACCATGGAATTCAGAAGAGCTCATCTGTTAAAGATACATGAAAGCAACAATTAAAGCCAAACAAACAAACCAATCGCAGAGCTGAACGCGAACCAGAGGTTAAATAACAGTGAGGTTACCTGCGCCCCAGATTCTTCAGGCACAGCAGCCGCGGGCTGGATAGGCATGGCAACCGCGCTCTCCATCGCAGGTAAAGAGGAGCGTATACACCGGGGAAACAAAATGAACACAAATCTAAGGTTATAATTACCGTGGCGAGAAAAACACCTAAACATCTCGCTGCTGTATTTATATCAGAGATAGAGATCAGAGAAAAAGAACAAGGAAAGTATGTGAAAAAAATCGATGAGGTGTGTGAGATGGAATGAAGTGGCGTGCGTGAGCGTGTGTGAGCGTGTGTGAGCGTGAGCGTGCGTGAGCGTGAACGTGAGAATGCGTAAGGATAACCAAGGGATTGCTTTAATTCTATCCGGCAATTTTCCCAAAGATGTATCAGCTGCTTCAAGACGATATTATTTTACAAAATATTGGCTGATTCAGTTGAAAAAATTCGGACCGAGCTAATATTCCAAAAATGCCGCTGACCTAAAAAAGTTTGGCAAATGAAACGCCCTAAAAAAAGCTTATTTTTGGTCCGTATTGTAATATATTTGTGCCTTTAAAATATGGATATTAGAAAAATCCAAGGCTTGATCACAGGAAGACGTTAAAGGCCGAGACGCTACTGGAAAAAATGTGCGCGAGACGTTAATCATCAGCATTTCACCATTAACGTCTGATTCTCAGCACAGAAGCACATTGAGGCTGGGGTCAGACGAGCGCAGTGTTAACGTCCGTGTTGCCGCACATAAGTACGTCCGTGATAGCATACAATTGTGTTAAATGGAGCCCCACACACGAAGTACGTGCGCACAGAAGTGCGGGGGCTGACGGACGCTGCAAACGGACGCAGGTTAGGCAAGAACGTAATACTGCTAGAACGGACGTGCAGAGTGCGCCAGGTCCACAACGTCTGCATAGCTTTGTGTGTGAGTGATGGAGCATGGTCAGACGGACTGCATTTATACGTCCAGCATTTATACGTCCAGCATTTATACGTCCAGCATTTATACGTCCAGCATTTATACGTCCAACATTTATACGTCCAGCATTTTTGACGGACAGAATGTGTTTTCATTGTAATTTATTTTCCCTGCTACATCAGTCAAAAAATATGTCAGTGAAAAAAACGGACTGTGTGGCCACTACCTTGTTGTCAGTCAGAAAGTACGTCCGTACTGCAGGGACGCACAGTCCGTAGAAAATGCGCTCGTCTGACCCTAGCCTCAGACGTTAAGATTTATTAGCGAGAACTCAAAAGTAGTTCTTGGCACCCAAAACAACGTCTGGTGCGGCTTAAGGCAGGCCATCCACTGGCACCATAGTCGGGCAACCGCCTTGGTCACCCTACTACAGACAACAATGCCATTGGCTGATCAGGGTCATCCAATGGAAGCGTTTGTGGATGACCCAGATCGGCCAATGGACAGGCCGCCGGGTGAGAAACAAAAAGAGGAGCAACCCCGCTGCCAGTAGGGATGAGCTGCTCGGTTCGATCAGTTCGGAGTTTGATTTGAACTTTGGCCGTTCGCAAGTTCGCAAACTTCGAACCTTTTGGCGTGTTCGGTTTGAGTTCGCAAAAAAAAGAAATTTGAAAAAAGTGTAAAAAATGCTTAAAAAATACTAAAAAAATCTAGAAATAAAGAGACTCTTTACCACAGAATATTATAAGCAACGGTTTATTAGATATTGAATTAAAAACTAATGTGTACGTGCAAAGATTCTCACCTCTAAATAACCTGTGTTCACAAACGGGCATAAACACCATCAGGGTTATTCAAAGAGATCCGAATTGCTTGAGAAAGTTAACCGAACGCTGAAAATCAGCGTTCGGTTACCTTTCCTGGCCATTCGGCTATCCAGAGAGCAGGCAATTCGCCAAATCCTGGCGAATTGCCTGCACATACGGTGCCTGTTTGGTGCCTGTTCGAGGGCAGTGAAATCCCCATAGAGAAGCACTGCTTCGGCTATTCAGAGAACACAAACCAGCAGTGAAAGGTTCCCCTAATGCCCTGCCATTCGGTGGTTTCATTCGACAGGTTTATTCAGGAGAATCCCATAGGCTTCAATGTTAAAAATATTCAGTTTTTAATTCAATATCTAATAAACCATTCATTATAAAATTCTGCAGCAAAAAGTCTCTTTAGTTATAGATTTTTTAGGATACTTTAAGCATTTTTCTTAATTTTTTTTTTTTTTTTAAAAGTCCGATTTTTTTTTTCTTTTTTAAAGTTTACTTCTTTTTTCTGTAACAGCCCTCTTTATTATCATTCCCTGGACCTCATATGCAAATTTCAGACATTTTCGCTCAGTAGTTTCTTTGCAAACAGTGTTTCACTTTCACACATTCATACAAACTGTTTTGCTAATTTATTCACTGCCTCATCTGCGTCTCAGCTGCTTCGCTGCGTGTGATCGGCTCCTGCTCGTGTTTTTCGATGGTTGATCCAGATGTTTTGGTGGGTTTTCTGTGTGCATTTGCCAGGTTTTGCGGTTAGTTTTCGTCAGGTTTGCGGCAGCTTTTCCCTGCAATTCAGGGACCCTGTGGTGCTTGCTGAATACACCGCAGGGTCACCGAAATGGGATCGGCAAAAGGAACCGAATTGAAGAGAACGATAAACCTGCAGTGACTTTTCGAATCTCTTTGAATTACCCTGCGTGTATTTTTTTCTGTTCTAATGAATTTGATACATTGTACATTGATAATTTGATACATAATATGTCATTATTATATGTATACGTTATGTCGTGTCTG
>RXON01004948.1:0-25383 GCA_009667805.1 Leptobrachium leishanense
GTTTCGGGTATTATTCTTGTATGTGTTTAGTTAATGTGTATTTTGCTCAGTAGATCTTTTGGTCACGGAATCCATAGCTCCTGAGCATTATCTCGTATTCTCTTGTCTGATCTCCCTGGAGGGAGCTGCCAGGATCAGCAGTTCTGTTCACAGTATTTTTCAGGTACCAACGAGTTCTGCCCTGCACTCCGTTGAATCCATTCAAAACCTCAGTCTATCCTATTGAGAATTACTGTGTGTGTATATTACGCTGTTTCACTTGTTTTAGTGATTTAACCCCCTGCTGGTTGCTGGGTTGATCACTCGCTGTTTTGGGTTTTATCCCTTCACGTTTAGGGGTATCATTTCCAACCCTCTGTGGTCCTTTTACCCAAGTTACTACTTAAGTTTATGGTTTTGCTAAGACCACGATAACTATCGATTGTTCATTTCTGTTTTATGTTATTTCTCATCGCATCTCTGACTGCCCTGCACCTTGTTTACTTCACGGACTGTCATTCCACGTATGGTGTTTCTGATTGTGTCCTAGGTAATCTGCTGGTCTCAACCTTAAGAGCTTCGAGACAATTCAGTTAGTCCTTGTATGTACCAAAACGATTGGCTTCTGCCCAGGGCCGGATTATCGTAGGGGCGGATGGAGCGGCCGCTCCAGGCCCCTACCTCAAAATAGGCCCACAGCCAAGAGGATGATCCGCTGGCCGGTGTTCTGACAAAATTGGCAATTTGTCAATCACCGGCCGACAGACCACTTCTGAACGCGTCACTTCTAGGTGTAACGTGCCCATGCAGAGGGAGACCCTCGGCCACATGACTGAGATGACAGAGTGAGAGCCGCGCGGTCATTTACAGGGACGGGTCCGGAAGCTGCCTGACAGCAGAAAAGGAAATCCTGCTGGCCTGCCTTCTGCCCCCAGCAGGCTGCACTGAGAGGCGGCACCACCTCCTACAACGTGCTGCTGCTGCGTGTGAAGGCAGAGAGGGGACCCAGACAGACGGAGGCTGAGCAGTGGTGAATGATCCAGCTGTCTAATTCATCCCCCCCTGCAGAAAAGTGACGCTATAACCCCTTTCCAATCCTTCCGGCTCTGCAGGTTAGGGGGTTAAAAATCTCGGGATGATTGGGGGGGATTTAACCCTCTCCTCAATCCCCTTCCTTACAGAAGTAGGAGTTAAATCATTCCTCTCCCTGCAGAAAAGTGAGGATTTAACTGCTTCCATGCAAAGCTGGGAGGATTGGGGGGATTTAACCCATTTGCTGTAGAGCTAGGAAGCTGTAACCCCTCCCCAAACCTCCACACTCTGCAGAGATGGAATGGTAGAATTTAACCCCAACCTGCAGAGGTGGAAGGATTTAACTCCCTCCCAATCTACCCCACAGAGCTGGTAGCTGTTCCCACTGGGTCTCTTAGGATTTAACCCCTTCCCCTCCATGCAGAACTGACAGCTCTGTTCCCACTTGGTTCGGTTCCCAGAGAATTAACCCCCCTCTCTGCAAAAACAATGCAAATCTGGGAAGGGGAAACGTATATTTAAAAAAAAAAAAAAATTCAATAATATTTATCTTAACTACATATAATAAATTATATATTAATTTTGCTAAAGTATTATAATTATATATTAAAATCATCTGTAATATAAACACACGTCAGTCATAGCACAGCATCGAGTCGTATAGCTAATAAGAGAACAATAAATATCACTAATCCATAGCCATAAAAAGGTTCAGTCTCAGGAGTTTTGAAAAGAATCCTGAGAGACTGAAGTGTTGACAGATATTTTTTGCTCTCTTAGTCTTCATGGTGCTGTATATCCAACATGTGTTTTAGGTGTACTCACAGCAGTAGCAACTAGAAGCAAATATTTTTTTTACTTTTATGTGTGGAATTCCTGGATTATCAGGATTATTCAGAGAGCGTGAAAAGCAGGAGAATAACTAGAGAATAACTAGAGAATAACTAGAGAATAACTAGAGAATAACTAGAGAATAACTAGAGAATAACTAGAGAATGACTAGAGAATGAAAAATTCTAGGTCAAAATAGCCAAACCAGAAAAATTCTCCCTTTCATCTCACTTTCCAAATCGTCTATTTTGACCTAGAATTTTTCATTCTCCAGTCATTCTCCTGCTTTTCACCGCTCTCTGAATAACCCTGTATATGTAATTTTATCAATATATAATTTATTTTTGTATATAATTATTTGTGAGTGGGTTTTTTTGTAAATAAATGTATGTTCAAGTTTTCAAGGATAAAGTAAAAGTGCGGACTCGCAGGTCTGTATGCATGAAATCTATTTAGTAGGAACCGGTTAAATCACGGTATGTATTGCTGCCTCATTATCTTAAAAAGGCCCACCAAAATCCTCAGCACCAGCCCATGATACTGTTAATCCGGCCCTGCTTCTGCCTTCTGTTTACCCTTGCCCTGAATCTGTATTTAGAGGGAGAGATTGTACCAGTGCAGGGCTTCCTCTTGTGTCCGTCTCCTGCACTATCACCTCTAGCTCTGTTTCTGTTAGTGTGTGCTGGATTAAACATTATGAGGCAAACCACAAACCTGCCTCAAGGGCTCAAATATATGCGCAATGAAGGGCCTTCCCTGGCATCTGCCCGGGACCCCCGTGACAGTCTCCTTTTATTGACCATTTCGGATCGTTTCAGACCGTGAAGGGGGTCGTTTTGGGCCATTCGATATACCAGATCGGTTCGTATTTTCGGATCGGATAGAAAAATGTGGCGTCTTTATTTTTCTTCTCAGTACGTCTTACATTTTGTTAGTTATTTCGTCTTATGTTTCTAGATTTTTTTCGTATTTTACGGTATATCGTATTTTCGGGCGGCTATATACAGAGTAATTCAAAGAGATCCAAATTGCTTGAGAAAGGTAACCGAACGCTGAAAATCAGCGTTCGGTTACCTTTCTTGGCCATTCGGCTATCCAGAGAGCAGGCAATTCGCCAAATTTATTCATGCGAATCCCATAGGCTTCAATGTTAAAAATATTCCGGTTTTAATTCAATATTTAATAAATCGTTCATTATAAAATTCTGCAGTAAAGAGTCTCTTTATTTATAGATTTTTTTAGGATATTTTAAGCATTTTTCTGGATTTTAATTTTTTTTTAACAAAGTCCGATTGCTTTTCTTATTTTTAATTTTACTTCTTTTTTCTGTAACAGCCCTTTTTATTATCATTCATTGGATTTTATATGTAAATTTCAGACATTTTCGCTCAGTAGTTTCTTTGCAAACAGAGTTTCACTTTTCAATCATTCAAGCAAACTGTTTTTTAATTTATTCACTCCATTCGTCTGCGGTGTCGGCTTTTTCCAGCAGCTTCGCTGAGTGTGATCGGCTCCTGCTTGGTTTTTTTCGTGGTTTTCGGCAGGTTAATCCAGATGTTTTTGCGGATTTTCGGCGTGCATTCGGCGGGTTTGCGGTTAGTTTTTGTCAGGTTTGCGGCGGCTTTTCCCTGCAATTCGGGGACCCTGTGGTGCTTGCTGAATACACCGTAGGGTCGCCGAAATGGGATCGGCAAAACAAACCGAATTGAAGAGAACGAAAAGTCACCGGATGTGCGGTGACTTTTCGAATCTCTTTGAATTACCCTGATAGTATTTTCGGACGGCATCTGATTTCGTATTTCGGATCACCTGTTCCATTTGTTATTTCGTCTAGACTGGTCCTTAAACTATGGTATTTCGGATGATATGTTAATCCTGCTCATTCGTTCTTTCGGAAATCAGATCCTCATCATCCATCAATGCTACAACTGTTCTCAAACATGGAAGATCATTGACCTCTAGTCCCAGAGACTTCGCTCTATCAACAGTTTTTTGGAATGGACCAGCTGTCATCTGACCCCACTGAAAATGGGGATACCAACAGGCCAGTACCCACCGGCGCGCAGGAACTGTAGCAATATCAATGACTTTAAAAGCATCTAAACAATTAAGGTTAATTGCCACATTTGATAATGGGTGGGAAGAGGTCCAGGCAATTTGTGCGAAGTATTGGTCCTTACGACATATTGAGGAATCGATTTCTAATGTAATTTCTTCAAATCCCACTTTTAAAGCAAGACGCGGTAACAGTCCTAAGGACATGTTAGTCCACAGTAGCATCAACTCCCCAAAAATTTCAACTACGTGGTTAACCCCTTAAGGACGGGGGCAATTTTACAAGTTAGGAACATTTCTAATAGTAGTGTGCTGAGCTGATTTTGACCGTTTTTTCGCATCATATTTAAACGCGATTTGAAGTCACGTTTTATTGTACGACCCAGACACAGTATATATCTTTTTTCCGGCAGACTCGGCAGATTCATAATATATCATTATTATATGTATACGTCATGCCGTGCCAGAATGCTATAACAAAAAATTAAATAGAATGTGAATTTTCAATAAAATTTCAATCATCCACAGTGTATAAAGTAATTTGTTTTTAAATTTTATCATTCGAGCCTTTGCGGTTATATATTCTATGGGGTAGGCATGTTGAAAAAAAAGTAACTTTTTTTCTGAGAAATTACGTGATTTTTAGCTAAAAAAACCAAAAAATTGTTTGTGCAGCATCATTGTTCACATTATAATTGAAATGTGAACAATAGTGCTGCCTTAATAAAAAAACAAAACAAAATAAAAGCACAGGAGATTCTCTCCTTGTAAGTGGTGCCTGGCTTTTTTTTGTGGGACCTCCCAATTGGGAGGGAGAGGGATCCGAACGGATCCCCCCTCCCTTCCAGGCGATCTCCCGGCATTGCCAGGGGGTGGCCTGGAAATGACGTCATCGCACATGGCGCGATGATGTCATTTACGTCAGGAGGAGCTTGACTTCAGCGTCTGAGGACGCTGAAGTCAGAATGCCGTGGGACCCCGGACAGAGAGGTGAGTATCTCCGCCGGGGGTCACGCAAAGCTGATGACGTGTGGGACACGTCCTCCTCAGCATACAGCGGGAGAAACTGAGCCCACACGTCGTCAGCAGTGAAGGGGTTAAAAACGTCTTTTTTTTTTTTTTACTTTTTGTCCTTGCTTCCTGTCCCCCAGAGCACTACCCGGACATTGTTTTTAAGTGTTTCTATACATCCTAGAAATCCGCCACTTCACGGGCAAGTTATGGGGCCCTCCTAGGCACGATATTTGAAGGAATTTTTCGTTTTTACTTTTAACCCTTATTTCATGGAAAACTCACTGCCCCTTTAAAAACTTTTTTTTTTTACTTTTTGTCCTTGTTTCCTGTCCCCCAGGGCACTACCCGGACCCCCATACACCTTTTATGGCAAATATCTAGCATATATGCCCTCTTGGAGCGCACTCTAAAAACCGAATTTTCAGCCCCATTGACTTGTATTGAGTTCGAGTTCGGGTTCGGATACGAACATATCGAAAGTTCGGGTTCGGGCCCGAACCGAACTCGGGGGGTGTTCGGCTCATCCCTAGTGAAGACCATTTAATGCACACGTCTATTTAATGGTTCAGATTTGATTGATACATAGCGCGGCTGTCATTAGGCAGGCTGTAATTAATAACAGAAGAATATATATATATATATATATAGTGTAGGCGCCTGATCGTAATATAAATGTAAATAATAAGGGAATGAGTAGTAAAGATGTATTCAAGTGATAACACTAATAAGTAATGTGATGCTGCCTAAAAATGGATGATATATGCACAAATAAAACAACCAAAATATGTGAAAAATAGTAAACAAATAAAACAGGAATCCATATAGCGCATCGATGAAAGCAAGTAAATGAAATAAATAAATACATTGATGATAAGGATGCATCCTTACTTTCACCTTTACTTTTGGACACTTAGGGCCCTATTACAGTCTTCGCTCAAAAAAGTGTGCGTGCGCAAAAACGCAGTAACGCGAGGGGCAAAACCATTTGCGCAGAACGTCGTATTAGGACGTTCGCAGGGCTGTCTTTAACGCAGGGCAAAAGGGGCAGTTGCCCCAGGCCTAGTCATTGTTGAGGGGTCCAAAGCAGCTGCCCCTTGGGCCTGCGTAGACTGTGGACAACCACCGCCGCTGCTAGCGGAATGCATTAACAGCATTTCGCTAGCAGCCCCCTCGACTGGCCTTGACTTCTTATGAGCGCCAGTGTGCTCCATCGTGCAGCCGCCGTCCTGTGAAGGCTGTGATGTGGCTGCGTAACGCACAATGCTGACGCTCGGAGGAACACGCGGGTCACCGGTTGCTGAGGTCTGTGCTGAGTAAGTATAATTCTGGGGGTTTGTGCTGGATACATATATTTCTGTGGGTCTGCTGGATAATATTTTTCGGGGGGGGGGGTCTGTGCTAGGTACATATATTTCCGGTGGGTTCTGTGCTGGATACATATATTTCTGGGGGACCTGTGCTGGATACATATATTTCTGGGGGGTTTGTGCTGCACACATACAGTTGTGTTCAAAATGATTCAACCCCCACTGAAATTGAGTGTTTTGGCCAGTTTGACATTGATTTTGATCATTCAGTCATCTTGCTTACAATTAAATCAAAGAGGCACGTGTAGGTCAGACAACTATAACATAACATTTATAATGAAACTAGGTATAAAGCCTGCCCTAAGGGCAGTCATATATATATATATGTTACAGGAGATATATATATATATATATATATACACACACACACCATGTAACCCCATGTGGGTATATATATGTATATATATACACCATATATATGCACCCTGTAACCCCATGTGGGTGTATATATATACACCATGTAACCCCATGTGGGTATATATATACACACCATATATATACACCCTGTAACCCCATCTGGGTGTATATATATATACACCCTGTAACCCCATGTGGGTGTATATACATATATATATAATATACCCTGTAACCCCATGTGGGTGTATATATATATACACCCACATGGGGTGTCAGGGTATATATATATATATGTATATACACCCACATGGGGTTACAGGGTGTATATATATACACCCACATGGGGTTAGAGGGTGTGTAATATATATACCCACATAGGGTTACAGGGTGTGTAATTATATATATATAAAAATCACGAGTATAGCAGTTACCATGTAACATGTTACCATGTAACCCCATGTGGGTATATATATGTATATATACACCCTGTAACCCCATGTGGGTATATATATATATATATATATATATATGTATATACACCCACATGGGGTTTCAGGATATATATATATATATATATATATATATATATATATATATATATATATATCCACATGGGGTTACAGGGTGTATATATACATATATATACCCACATGGGGTTACATGGTAACATGTTACATGGTAACTGCTATACTCGTGATTTTTATATATATATAATTACACACCCTGTAACCCTATGTGGGTATATATATTACACACCCTCTAACCCCATGTGGGTGTATATATATACACCCTGTAACCCCATGTGGGTGTATATATATATATATACACACCCTGTAACCCCATGTGGGTATATATATACACACCCTGTAACCCCATGTGGATATATATATATATATATATGTATATGTATATGTGTATATATATATATATATATTACACACACACACATACACACCCTGTAACAACCATATATGTGTGTGTGTGTATTGTCGGATATAATCTCTGCACGTGAATACAACACGTTTGTATATATTGGATTTATCAGCCAAGCCTCCAATATGTCTATATTGGACTTACTGGACCTACCTCGGCAGTCGCCTCCAATATATCAGGGATTATTATTTCATAAGAAACTTATACGAGACACAAATATCAATCGTTTATATCTCTTAGAAATTATCCTGAATTCTTTTAATTGTCTGTGTTTTGCTTTAAAAAATACAATAATCAATAATCGGATAAAAATATATATATATTTATTACGTATACAAAAGAATTTCAAATCTCATTCATAAACAAAAATTTACAAACCACACTCCATCAGCATATAAAAACTAGCTTCACAATATATGTATCTCCGGTTAGTAACTGCATATATGATTAATATCATTTATTTTCTCAGTTAGTAACTAATACACAAATGGTTAATAAACATTTCTGCTTAATACAACATGCATTTCCCAGCAAACAATGTTTAACCAGCCAGCTCTTATAGATATATATATATCTCTGCTACATGGATCAACAAAAGATGAGCTAATTTAATAATAAGTAATAAAAAACTTATTTAGTGAATCCTCCCCTAATCTCGAGAATTAAACTTCTAATCTTTTGCTTTTTATTTTGTAGTTATATAATTCCTTGCTTATTAATTTTAATCACAGTAATTTCCAAATTCAATATATATATTGGTATCAATCTTGCAACATTTCTTTAGGAATAAATCCTTATCCACTTCTTCATATTTCCATCTGCAGAATAGAATTACTTAGAATTTGGATTTTAACCTTATCCGAGAAGTCTCAGTCTACGTTGCAAAATCTCTACAAATATATTTTTACATTAATTCCTTATTTCATACATTACCTGTCCAATTTGGATGTTGATGAGTCTGCCTTGGAATTTTCTATGTGATGCTTTGTTTTGGAATATGTGAAAATTATCGATTTTAGATAATCAATGCATGTGAGTTAGAGATTTGGTGAGAATATTAATTGCCTCATGTCTTGGGATCTGAGTGCATGGCGATGTGAGTCTGATGTGAGTCCGTCTGATCTCCGACTTCTCAGAGTGTCATGTGTAATGGATGTCTGAGTGCATTGCGATGCGAGTCTCTCCGCTGGAATCTCTGACTGACCTACCAAAAACTTTTTCCAGCTTATTATAGCCACACAGTTAATATTAATGATAATATAAATCATTATTTTTACTATCCTGTAGAGGGCAGTGTTGCACTTCTAATTTAATTCCAATTAATTCCCCAATTTCTTTTTCTCGGTCTTTATCTAGGGTCACAAGGTCAGACTTAGCTTAACACAGACCTTCACTTCAGTCTCTAACTACTAGACTGTCTCTGTCTTGAGATTTATAGTTCTCCTCCCTTTTGGTTGCTTAGAGCCTTATCAGCTAAATTCTTTCCTGGTTAACTCACAGAATCTATTCTTTAGTAATTTTTATTATTTACCAATTATATACTTTCTACAATATTTTGGAGTATATATTTCATACTGTAATTATAATAAAATATACCTTGATTATAAACATATATTTTGTGAATATCATTTTATATTACAGAATATTTTCTCTTATTCCTATACTCAAAAGACAAAATCTCTTTTGTTTTAAAAACTTAGAATAGACCAATAAATTTACTTATGACATGTCTTAGCATTATCTCACATTCATTCTAGGTTCCTTCATGTTTGGGGCTTCTTAACCCAGGAATGAACTTTGTAAAAAAAATCTTGTTCATTTCTAAACCTAGAGAATATTTTGAAAGAAAAACTGTCTTTAAAACAAAATAGCTACAGGCATCCATTTTAAATTCGCCTTTTCTGTGTAATATACCTGACATAACCCCCCTTTGGTTTCTTGGATATTTATTTATTGACCAATTAATAAATTTCAGGAAAACATACATTATCTCCCCCCTTTACCAATTAGGCTAGGTTTCCACCTTTCGCAACACGTTTTTCTTCTTTCATCCATTTAATAAATGAAGATGCAGTGTTTCTAAACTTCAATGTACATACTTTCTTCGTTAGTACAATCATCCAGACAGTTAGAAACATAATTACTATACAAATCACAATCTCTGTAATCTTCGGCCCGTTATAAGCAGATAGCAATTGATAATCAATCTGTGAATACATTGGAGCATAAATTGTTAGATTATCTTTTTTTATTATTAGAAGTTCAATAGTATAGTCATGCTAGTTCTTTAGCAAAGATTTCAAATCTGGATTCATGGGTATCTCTTGCCCTTGGAATACGACAATGATTTGTATCTCTTCATACCAGACTTCAGTTATAAAAAATAACTTCTCGATAACAACTCTTGATTCTTTAGAAACTTTCACGAGAATCACTGGTGTGGGTATGAACACTCTCTTGTTTTGTACCAGATTCTTCCGGTAAACATTTGCTTCTCTTTCTGTGTATCAAACAGCGGTTGCAATAAAATATGCAGCAAATCTTTTCTTTCGGTGGTTCTTGTACATAGCAATCAACGGTATCCTGGCTGTATCCCGCATGTCTTTCAATCTTGCATGAGCTTGATGCGCATGGGACTTTAGCATTCTCCTTGGAATTGTGCAGAAAACCGTAGAATTTCCAGATAGTCGCAATCTTTGGTGGTCCGATTCATCTTTGCGGATTAAGCGTCGCAGTTCGGATTAATCACTTTTCTCAATTTCTATTGAAAGAAAGAGTATAAATAACCATTCATAGACTAGCGATTTCACTCAATTTCCCTATAGATACTCTGATCTCTGATTAATTTTAATTAACCATACAGATCTAGTCTATCTACTAGCTTGAGTTAAACATCTGAATGCTGGGAAGAAGAATCACATGTTAATTAAAACATCACTTCACATGATACCAGTTAAGTGTCTTCTGTCGTTCCATCTTCACATTCTGAGGTAATCTAGAATGACAATCATGCAATTGAGCTTGGCAGTTTAATTTCTTCTAGAAATATATAACATAACTTTTTCCAATAACATTAGGACTGTCTCCATCATTATCTAGATCTGTTATCCACTCATCTTGTGGATCTGGGTATCTGATCACTTCAGGGTCACTATGTCCATTTGGTTCTGTTTCCCTTTTGTGGAGGTGAATGATTAGCACGTCATCTTCCAGACATATATCTCGAATTCTCTCGGGGGGAACACATATGGTGTTATCCTCCTGCTCTCCTGTAGTCAGGGGCTTTGGCCTTAAGAAAGAGATATCAGGTGTCTGGCTATTTCTGAAGTGGACTTCAATAGAATCCGGCCTTTCCTCAATCACGTGGCAGTTACGCTGAGTGTGATGGGATTGGGATCTATCATAGCTGATTGGAACATTTACTTGGGACCAAATAACCTCATTGATAAAATCAATGATTGGATTTAACCTTTTGAGAAGGTCCATTCCAATAATTAGGCGATTTTGGGGCAGATCCACAACAAGTGTTGGATGCCGAATTACTTTATTCCCCAATTTAAAATCCAATTTAGCCGTGCCCAGAATTTCAGAGATGTGCCACTCACACTCACTAGATTAGCATTAGATTTATCTAATCTAGGCTTCCTGGAGGACAGTTCTTGGACCTGTTCAAAATAATGTGCTGATATTAATGTAACTTGGCTTCCAGTGTCTAGCAAGGACGGAATATGTGGTAAATTATCTTGTAATTCTACATTCACATAATATCGGTCTTCAATGCTATGCAATTTACAGAGAAATTTAGAGTGAGATATGAAATTAGGTTTTGGATAGATTTTACCAACTGATTTTTCTCTCTCAAACGTGCTTTTGGCAGCTGTGCTGTCCATTTCGGATTCCAGTCTTCTCAGCTTGCTCGCACTTAGTCTGGGGAGATAATACATTTTCCTTCTCTTTGCAGGGAAGGGTTTAAATCGTCAACCATACAAACATTTGTATTAATCATTTCAGCATCACTTTCTGGTAAATTGTCATGGATGCTGGTTACTTCATCAGAAACATCATCTAGTCACTGGTTGGGTGGGGCTGCAGGTGTTGCATCGCTTACAACCTGACCAGGGTTATTTCCAGTCATTAACTGAGTGATCTGATCCAGTTTTTCTGTCAGCACACGGAAATCTTCCTGCATTTGACCCATACGCTGGCGTACATTATATCTCCGCTTTCTATTCGTCCTTGGGGACGAAGTTTGCGCATTATCAGACGCATCAGATTCAGTCTTACCTCTGGTTGCTTCCTGTCTAGGTACATTTTCCCTTGATTTAACCCACTGACTTCTAGGTACCCATTGCTTCCTAGATTGAAATTTACTTCCTGAATTTTCTCTGGCAAACCCTTTTTCCTGATCTGGCTTGGATTTTTTCCTTTGGGGTATGGAGTCACGCAAAATTTCCGCATAACTCTTTTTGTGGGACTCAAATTTAATATCTCCCTTTTTAGCGTGAATTTCCGCTATTTCCTCAGGTGAGTTTTTCACTCTTTTCCCCTGAGTTTCTTCACTATATTCAAATACAGTAAATAGGGTCATACTTTCTTTTAGTACCCAATCCAAACCATTTCTCGGGTCATAATCTCTTGCCAAAATGACCTTTATTTTATTTGGCAATGCGTCATAAAATAATTGGATAAATTCAGGGTTTTCAAAATCTGGGTTTCTTTCAGCCAAGCTGTACGCATATTTAAGGACTGAAGGAAATTCACGGGGGCTTTGATTAGGTCTGCATTTTAGAGTTAAAATTGCTCTTTTCGCAGCTAGACTGGTACGGTGAGGCCCAAATTCGGATTTGACCTCAGAAACTACTTTACTCCATTTCCTTATACCAGATTCTTTCAAAGACTGGAAAAAATACCTATGTTTACTTTCAAAGACCCATGGGATCAACTCAATTTTCTGAGCATCTGAATTTATCCCCATTATTTCCACAGCTTCTTCAAACATCGATAAATGATTTATTATTCTTGATGATGCCTTAACATCAAACATACCTACTGAGGTTTTGAGGAAATTAATAATTTTCGTTAAATCATTCACTTTATGATATTTCTTAATAGGCTGTGGCTGGCTAGAGTGATGTGATTTGAAATACTCCCGTGTAAAAGATTTTACTCTTTTTTCATCATGAGATTTAGTTTCATTTTCACATTCGCTCTGCTCATTCTGGCTTTTCAGATAAACAGAACTGTCAGGCGTAACCAGTGATATATGGCTTAAAGATTTCAAAGGGAACTTCTCTAACGAAGAATCTTTAACCCTTCGAACATCAGTTTCAACCTGACGTAACTCATCAGCGAATTTCTCATGTTCGCGTTTCATTCTCGCCAATTGTTTGTTTAACTCTTTATTTAATTTGGATAATTGAGCAATCTCATCTTGCATTTGATCTTTTTCTTTTGCACACACCTTCAATTCCATTATCATTCGTTCTGACTCATCTTTTATTTATTTACGGTATCATGCAAGTCACAATTTGTATTTTCTAATCTGTCTCTGGTTTCTTTGTCATCATTCAATCTCTTGTTCATTTCTGCGATCAAGTATATGCATTCAGCACAATTTTTAAAGCAAACATTTCTTTGTCCTTTTTATTTGTGGCTGCACTTATCTTTCGCAAACACTCAAGAAAATTTGATTGATCTGACCAGATTGAATCAATATAATTCGATATATTTGATTGCAATTCTTTTATCCATTCAAATAAATCGTCTGTGACGTGTAACTTGTCCTTTAGATAAGACATAACATCTATCAATATTATTTGATTAGTATGTATCTCTACATCTTCCTGAGTCTCAGATTCTGACTCTGACATTTTTACACTGTTTAGTAGATAACCGTAAAAACCACAAGTCAAAATACAACAAGGAATCAAAATACATATATATATATTTTATCTCTGTCTAATCAGACAATACTGACAATTATATTCCAAACAAAAACTACAATCTCGGAACAGTTGCCTCCAATTTGTCGGATATAATCTCTGCACGTGAATACAACACGTTTGTATATATTGGATTTATCAGCCAAGCCTCC
Source organism: Leptobrachium leishanense (assembly GCA_009667805.1). Lineage (NCBI taxonomy): Eukaryota > Metazoa > Chordata > Amphibia > Anura > Megophryidae > Leptobrachium > Leptobrachium leishanense. The sequence continues at coordinate 13,663 of RXON01004948.1, forward strand.
AATATGTCTATATTGGACTTACTGGACCTACCTCGGCAGTCGCCTCCAATATATCAGGGATTATTATTTCATAAGAAACTTATACGAGACACAAATATCAATCGTTTATATCTCTTAGAAATTATCCTGAATTCTTTTAATTGTCTGTGTTTTGCTTTAAAAAATACAATAATCAATAATCGGATAAAAATATATATATATTTATTACGTATACAAAAGAATTTCAAATTCTCATTTCATAAACAAAAATTTACAAACCACACTCCATCAGCATATAAAAACTAGCTTCACAATATATGTATCTCCGGTTAGTAACTGCATATATGATTAATATCATTTATTTCTCAGTTAGTAACTAATACACAAATGGTTAATAAACATTTCTGCTTAATACAACATGCATTTCCCAGCAAACAATGTTTAACCAGCCAGCTCTTATAGATATATATATATCTCTGCTACATGGATCAACAAAAGATGAGCTAATTTTAATAAGTAATAAAAACTTATTTAGTGAATCCTCCCCTAATCCCGAGAATTAAACTTCTAATCTTTTGCTTTTTATTTTGTAGTTATATAATTCCTTGCTTATTAATTTAATCACAGTAATTTCCAAATTCAATATATATATGGTATCAATCTTGCAACATTTCTTTAGGAATAAATCCTTATATCCACTTCTTCATATTTCTATCTGCAGATTAGAAAATACTTAGAATTTGGATTTTAACCGTATCCGAGAAGTCTCAGTCTACGTTGCAAAAATCTCTACAATATATTTTTACATTAATTCCTTATTCATACATTACCTGTCCAATTTGGATGTTGATGAGTCTGCCTTGGAATTTTCTATGTGATGCTTTTGTTTGGAATATGTGAAAATTATCGATATTAGATAATCAATGCATGTGAGTTAGAGATTTGGTGAGAATATTGATTGCCTCATGTCTTGGGATCTGAGTGCATGGTGATGTGAGTCTGATGTGAGTCTCTGACTTCTCAGAATGTCATGTATAATGAATGTCTGAGTGCATGGCGATGTGAGTCTGATGTGAGTCCGTCTGATCTCCGACTTCTCAGAGTGTCATTGTCACGGTTCCCGGATCCCACCACGCAGTACTTAACCCCCAACACTCCACAAAACCCAGAAGCTACCAACAGTGTAGCTGTGAATGATCCCTATCTGTCTGGTCCTTAGAATTGGCCAGGTAAACTAGCTAGACAGAAAAGGGTTAACAATACAGAGAGGAGTCAGCCGAGCCAGGATCAGGAATACAGAGTTCAGAATGGTCAAATGGAATAGCCGGGTCGGTATCAGAGCAGTAGCGTAGTACAAGCAAATAGTCTAGGGCAACAGAAGGCAGAATGGTCAGAACACAAGCAGAGGTCAGTAACAGGTTAAATCAATATAGCAGTCAGGTACAAGGCGCTCAGGATGGATAACCACTATCTGGCAACTTCTGAAACTAACTGAGGGTTTATAAAGACCTTCACCAGGCCATGCCCCCCACTCAAGCCACACCTCATGCAATCATCTCCCTGCCTGTCTCCATTTAAACCAGGCAGTGGTCAGCGAGCAGCATCAGACTTGCTGTCCTCAAGCACACAGGTAGGGCTGGAAGCCCCTAACGTTACAGTACCCCCCTCTCCACGAGCAGACGCCGGATGCTCAAAAGAGGACAACAAGAAAAATGACAAGAAAATAGTCAATGGGTCTTGTAGGCACGTAGAGCCCTCATGTACACCAGTCACCAAAGTCCCCTGAGGTCCCAATCAGAGTCGTCATCCTCCTCAAGACGCCCCCGTCTATGAGGGTGGGAGCCAAAACTGGGTCCAGGTTTGAAGACACTGGCACCAGTCCTTTTGCGTCTCCTACCCCTGGTACAGGACGCGGAATGGACAGCAACAGTGTCCTCTCTGCACTGCGGCAACATGAACACGGCACCAGTGGTACGGATCTGCGGGTCAGTGACCCCGGCACGGCTCTGCTGCGACTTAGTCATGGCGGCAACAGCACGGATCTGTGGGTCAGGGACCTTGGCACGGCTCTGCGGCGACTGGACTGGAACCGCTGGGCTCGAAGACGCCGGGACAGCTGGGCTCGAAGACGCCGAGACAGCTGGGCTCGAAGACGCCGGGACAGCTGGGCTCGAAGACGCCGGGACAGCTGGGCTCGATGGGGCAGCGCCCTTGGTGTGGACCGGTTGGGTAGCACCCTTGGCAAGGACAGGAGGGGCAGCGCCTTTAGCACGACTCTGTGGTGACTTGGACATGGCAGCAACAGCCAGCTCGGGTGAGCGTGGCTTGGCAACAGCCAGCTCGGGTGAGCGTGGCTTGGCAACAGCCAGCTCGGTGAGCGTGGCTTGGCAACAGCCAGCTCGGGTGAGCGTGGCTTGGCAACAGCCAGCTCGGGTGAGCGTGGCTTGGCAACAGCCACCGGCTCGGGTGAGCGTGGCTTGGCAACAGCCACCGGCTCGGGTGAGCGTGGCTTGGCAGCTACCGGCTCGGGTGAGCGTGGCTTGGCAGCTACCGGCTCGGGTGAGCGTGCTTGGCAGCTACCGGCTCGGTGAGCGTGGCTTGGCAGCTACCGCTCGGGTGAGCGTGGCTTGGCAGCTACTGGCTCGGGTGAGCGTGGCTTGGCAGCTACTGGCTCGGGTGAGCGTGGCTTGGCAGCTACCGGCTCGGGTGAGCGTGGCTTGGCAGCTACCGGCTCGGGTGAGCGTGGCTTGGCAACAGCCGGCTCGGGTGAGCGTGGCTTGGCAGCTACCGGCTCGGGTGAGCGTGGCTTGGCAGCTACCGGCTCGGGTGAATGTGGCTTGGCAGCTACCGGCTCGGGTGAGCGTGGCTTGGCAGCTACCGGCTCGGGTGAGCGTGGCTTGATCTCACAGTGCTTTGCAACCATTGGCTTGGCACTGTGGAGCGGTGACCCCAGCTTGGCACTGTCTCTTTAACTGCTGTGCAGTGGACTGGCTCTCAAACTGGTTAGCGGTGGACCAGATCTCGCACTGCGAGGCAGTGGACTTGATTTGTTCGTGCTGCAGGGCAGCACTCTTGACTGGAACTGCTAGCTTAGGCACAGTAGACATGGACAGGACTTGAAGCTGACAAACAGCAGACTCAGATTCTTTGTGCTGCTGAGCAGCCACCTTAGATTGTTCATGCTGCAGGGCAGCACTCTTGACTTCCCACTGCTGGGCATTACACCTGGTTTCTCCCTGTTGGGCAGTGGATTTTGAACATCCTGCGACGTGCAGGGCAGTGGACTCTGGGGCCTGGTAAGGCTGGAACATGGAGGGTAACTTCTGGGGGCGCAATTGACAGTCCATTCTTTTATGCAGGAAAGAACCGCAATAAAAGCATAAGCCCTGGGTCTTCCTCCATACCCTTTCCTCCAGGGTCAGGGGTCCTCTGGAACCTTTAACTGGAACTGGAACAGGCTCCTTTGGGAAGACGTCCCTAGGAGGTTGCAGCAAACTTGCATACAGGATATCCAGGTGCTGAGTAATGAGCTTGTTAGCCCCTCTCAGGATCTCCAGCACCTCTAGAATTACTGCTCGCTCACTATGTACTGGCTGCCTCATTATGTGTACCTGGGATGTCTGAACGACAGGGGACACAGGTATATCAAGCGGGGGTGCAACCCCAACTGGTTCCAGGTGTGCAGTACGATTCAGGATAGTTTGTAAGGCAATGGCAAACTGATCCATCCTATGATCCTGCTCATCCTGTCTGGATACAAAGGTAGCCAAGTGCTGTGTTAAATCTGCGGGATCCATATTGGCCAGATCGTAATGTCACGGTTCCCGGATCCCACCACGCAGTACTTAACCCCCAACACTCCACAAAACCCAGAAGCTACCAACAGTGTAGCTGTGAATGATCCCTATCTGTCTGGTCCTTAGAATTGGCCAGGTAAACTAGCTAGACAGAAAAGGGTTAACAATACAGAGAGGAGTCAGCCGAGCCAGGATCAGGAATACAGAGCTCAGAATGGTCAAATGGAATAGCCGGGTCGGTATCAGAGCAGTAGCGTAGTACAAGCAAATAGTCTAGGGCAACAGAAGGCAGAATGGTCAGAACACAAGCAGAGGTCAGTAACAGGTTAAATCACTATAGCAGTCAGGTACAAGGCGCTCAGGATGGATAACCACTATCTGGCAACTTCTGAAACTAACTGAGGGTTTATAAAGACCTTCACCAGGCCATGCCCCCCACTCAAGCCACACCTCATGCAATCATCTCCCTGCCTGTCTCCATTTAAACCAGGCAGTGGTCAGCGAGCAGCATCAGACTTGCTGTCCTCAAGCACACAGGTAGGGCTGGAAGCCCCTAACGTTACAGTCATGTATATTGAATGTCTGAGCGCATGGTGATGTGAGTCTCTCCGCTGGAATCTCTGACTGACTTACAAAAGAACCTTTGCCGCCTATTCTACCCAATTTGACGTCATGGTTAATTATTTTTACTATCCTCTAGAGGGCAGTATTGCACTTCTTATATTAATTCCATTAATTCCACTAATTCTTTTTAATAGTCTTCTCTCGGGTCAAAGGTCAGACTAACTTAACAAAAACCTTCACTTCAGTCTCTAGACACAGTGTCTATCATTTGATTTATATCCTCACTCCCTTTTGGTTGCTTAGATCAGCTAAATTCTTTCCTGGTTAACTCACAGAATCTATTCTTTAGTAATTTTTATTATTTACCAATTATATACTTTCTACAATATTTTGGAGTATATATTTCATACTGTAATTATAATAAAATATACCTTGATTATAAACATATATTTTGTGAATATAATTTTATATTACAGAATATTTTCTCTTATTCCTATACTCAAAAGACAAAATCTCTTTTGTTTTAAAAATTTAAAACAGACCAATAAATTTACTTATGACATGTCTTAGCATTATCTCACATTCATTCTAGGTTCCTTCATGTCTGGGACTTCTTAACCCAGGAATGAACTTTGTAAAAAAAAAATCTTGTTCATTTCTAAACCTAGAGAATACTTTGAAAGAAAAACTGTCTTTAAAACAAAATGGCTACAAGCATCCATTTTAAATTCTCCTTTTCTGTGTAATATACCTGACAATATGCGGCTACAGAAAGAAGAGACTATCGATGCTGCTGCCCAGCTTGCACAAAAGCCGTCTTTTGAGAAATGGAAGGAAATATTATTCCGAATACTTGATTGTGTGCTGTATCTAGCCAGGCAAACCTTACCCTTACGCCGTCACTCAGAAGATCTAAGTACAAGTGATAATTGTGGAAATTTCCTTGAAAGTTTCAAGTTTCTTGCCAAGTATGACCCAGTCGCCAAACGGCATCTTCACAAAGTTCAGAGGACAGGTGGCTATGTTGTGTCCTATCTCTCTCCTCAGAGCCAGAATGAGTTCATCGGCTGCTCGGGGATCACATTAGAGCAGCCATCTTTCAAAAAATCACGAAGGCAAAGTACTTTGCTATCCTATTTGACAGCACACCGGATATTTCTCACACTGACCAAATGTCCCAAGTGATTCGATACGTGCACATTGAGGATACAGAAGTCAGTGTGGTAGAGTCATTTATTGACTTCATTCAGTTACGTGGGAAATCAGCTGATGCCATTACGAAAGTGATTTGTGATAAGTTGCAAGCAGATGGCCTTAAACTGGAGCACTGCTACGGCCAAGGATATGACAATGCCGCAACTATGGCTGGACGCATTAGTGGTGTACAGAAACGTATTTTGGATATAAATCCCAAAGCAGTGTTTGTGCCATGCAACAATCATTCGCTCAATCTTGCTGGTGTGCATGCAGTTGGTGTTGGGAATAAGCCTACAACTTTCTTTGACGTTGTGCAAAAGGTGTACACGTTCTTCTCGAGCTCCACCCATAGGTGGGATGTTCTTAAGGAACATGTACCAATTCACGTCAAGTGATCATGTGATACAAGATGGAGTTCAAAGCATGAAGCTGTACATGTACTTGCTGAACACATTGAGCAAATAATAGAAGCTTTGGAAGAGTTGCGAGATGGACCTGAAGAAACCTCTGACACCAAGGGTGATGCAGGAAGTGTGTTGGTTTGCATAATGACATATCCATTTTTCTCATTTTTACATTTTTGGAGCCCAGTACTATCTGAAGTGAATGATGCGCAGATCTACATGCAGCACTTGATCAATGTGTACAAAAGTTAAAAACATTGGTTTTATTTTGCCAGGAAAAACGAGACTGTCTAGTGTCTGAGGCAACGGAGAAAGCTGTGGAGGAGTGGAAACCCTACGACATTTGTACAGAGAGAAGAGTTGGAAGACGTAAGATGATGCCTGGTGAGCAGAGTTGTGATGCTGGCTTGACCTTAATACAAGAAATACGCAGAGAACAACTGGAAGCAATTGATCGTCTTAAGGCAGAAATTACTAAACGTACAATACAAATGAATACGCTTCACCAGCGATTTGCTTTTCTTCAAATCCAGACATTGTTGGATACTGAAAAAGATGATTTTATCAGTGAACGAATTCAGCACACATGTGCTAAATACACAGAGTTGAATGCCGCAGCTATGGTCACTGAAATAAATCGCCTTCGACACCACGTGCTCTTGTATAAGGAAGTCAAGCCTGAAGAGCAGATTGCTAGCTGGACTTCTTTGGATTTGCTTCAGTGGGTGTACAATTGGAAGCTGCAAGAGAGTTTAACCAATCTTGTTGTGACATTAAGAATATTTTTAACCATCACCGTTTCAACTGCCAGTTGTGAAAGAAGTTTCTCAAAACTTAAATTAACCACTTCAATGCTAAGGACGCGCTCAGCGCGGTCCTCAGCATTACCGCTGGTATGCGGAGGACGCGCTGAGCGCGTCCTCGCATTGGGGTCAGCGTTCGGCCGGGTTCCGGCCGATCGCTGGCCCCTCCGGTGCGGGCTGACATCCTGGATGTCAGCCCGGCATCCGGAGCAGTGGCCGCCATTATTATGTGTCATCGCGCCCCCGCGATGACACATAATTCAGGCGCCCCCCCGCATGTGCGGAGGAGGCGCCTGAAAGGGAGAGGGGGGGAGGTCCTTCGGACCTCTCTCCCTCCCGATCGGCGGCTCACAGGGGCTTAACCCAGGCATCATTTGGAAGGGCACAGCCTGCCCTTCCAAATGATGCCTGGCATTAACCCCTGGGGAGCTGGATCGCAAATCGGCGCTGAAAAGCGCCGATTTGCGATCCTTCCCGGGAGCTGGCCGACATCTTGGATGTCGGCCAAGCTTCCGGAACTCCCCCAGAGGACTGGCGTCATCGTGCGTAGCACGATGACGCCAGTCCTAGCATTAACCCCTAACTGCCACGAACTGTGGAGATAGGGAGTTCATTGGAACTCCCTATCTCCCGATCCGTGGCAGTTAGGGGTTAAATTTTGATATCGTTGGATCGGCCAGAGCATGGCCGTCCAACGATACCAAACATGAAAGTAAAAAAATTGTAAAAAAAAAAAAAAAAATAAAAATAAAAATAAAAAAAAAATAAAAAAAAAATAAAAAAAAAAAAAATAAACACTTTTTTTTTTGTTTTTTTGTTTTGTTAATGCAGCAATATTGTTCCCATTTCAATTATAATGTGAACAATGATGCTGCATTAACGATTTTTGTATGCGGTGCGTTTGTTAAAAATGGTGTCATTTCCCCAAAAAAAAATGTAACGAGACCCCATCTCTAATTTTTTTAACAAGCGCACCCCATACAAAATATAACCGCAATTGCTCGCATGTTAAAATGTGGAAAAAAACACTTTACACGCTGTAAATTATTGAAAATACATATTTTATTGCATTTTTTGTTATAATATACAAACATGACATAACGTATACATATAATAATGACATATTATGAATCTACCGAGTCTGACGGAAAGAACGATATATAATATGTCGATGTCATATACTAAAATAAGCCTTCAAAACAGGTTTAAACATGATGCGCAAAACAGGTAAAAAATGACCTCAGCACAGGGGCGGGAAAAGCCTCAGCAGCGAAAGGGTTAATCAAAACATATCAGAGATCTACAATGAGCCAAGAAAGACTGAGTAATCTAGCAATACTGTCAATATGGAGGGATTTCAATGTAGATTTCAATTCTGTTGTTGAAAAATTTGCACAAGTTAAAAGCAGGCGATTTTGAATACATTTGAGTATACTAGCAGTAAATTGTGGTTTTGTTTATCATATCAGTATTTTGTTATGTGACAGAGTGCATGGCTTGGGTAACAGGATGTCTGGTAGGGCAGTGTTAAGATAATTTAGGACTAGGTAGTTTATTAGAGAGCGATGAAAAGCCCGAGAATGACCGGAGAATGAAAAATTCTAGGTCAAAATAGCCGATTTGGAAAGTGAGATGAATGAGAGGATTTTTCTGGTTTGACTATTTTGACCTAGAATTTTCACTCTCCAGTCATTCTGCTTTTCACCACTTTCTGAATAGACCCTGCCATAACCTTGCATGGCATCTATCCTTTTGCACACTTGTCAATTAAGCAACAGGTAAATTCTCCGGCTGCCGAATCCTGGAAAGAAGTGTTTTAATTAGACTGCTCAGGGCAGGGCAGGGAGCATTAACACTTCTAAAAGATTTTCTTTTGTTTATTATATTATGTTACCTGTATAGTAAGGATCACTGGATGTGCAGTAAGTACTCTAACAGGGTTATTCAGAGAGAAGTGAATACCAGGAGAATGGCTGGAGAAGTGAAAATTCTAGGTCAAAATAGCCAAACCAGAAAAATTCTCCCAATTATCTCACTTTTCAAATCGGCTATTTGGTCTAGATTGTTTATTCTCCTGGCAATTCTCCTGGTTTTCACTGTTCTCTGAGTAACCCTGTGCTGTTACAGTTATTCATTTAGATGGGGATTTATAGTGTATAGATATCTTTATGCTGCCTTATGCTGCCACCTAGTGGTCTTTCTGTATTGTACATGCTTTCCTTCTTTTTTCCCTCGCTTTATGATGATGCACTTCCTGTGTGTGTTTAGTTCCACCCTTCCTTCTTGTAAGAGCTGCAGCATGGTGTAGTTATCCAGCAGCACATGTATAGTCATCCTCAAGTTAGGACAGAATCATCTTTTGACCGCAAAAAACCTATAATTCCATCATCTGCTGTATCCTGTGATCTGCTGTAACCTGATGTACGGAATAAAGCAAGTCGTGGAAAGAAACAGTGTTTTGGTGAGTTCAGCTATCTGATAAGGATTGTCCTCGGTGATTGCATCTACTTATACAGGCCAGGCATAGAGGTCTCTGCAAGGGATAAATCGCTATACAACGATCTGAGTCAGAATAGTCAAAAGATGTGTAGAATCCTACAGCCTGCTATTATATATGTGTGTGTTTAATCTGCAATCAAGCTCAGTGCCATCGGCCATTTTATGGAAGCACATGTGTGTGTTTAATCTGCAATCAAGCTCAGTTTCATCAGCCATCTTGGGGAAGCACATGGTCGCACAAGCTTACTGCATCTCACTTATACTGCATCTCACTGAATATTAAAAACGGTTTCTCTGCATTTAACTGTGTTACCTGCCTGTCTAAGCTGCCGTTCATCTTTTTAAAGAGACAGTACTATTTTTGCAAAAACGTATAAAATGTCCAGACAAGGTTCTGTGCACTCTATTATGGCTGAACCGACGCAGATTCATCACGTCCCTGAACCTGCAGACGTACAAGGAGCAGAGTTTGTCGAACAGAGTGTAAAACCCAAACGCACAATAAAACCGACACAGAAACTCAGAGAAAACTATGAATACACTAGAGATGAGCTCTCCAGCAATCTGACAGACCTGTGGGACAGAACGTCACAATGCATGTCAGTTTTACCACAATTTAATGATAACCCAGCTGAATTAAGAGACTCTATAGATCGTCTGTCTGCTGCATATAAACGTTACCAGAGGCTGTCAGAAAAATACACAGACTTCTTGCAGGACTCTAATATGGAAGACTTTTCAGCAGAACTGACCAAGACTGATGCACTAAACCAACAGAGAGACCTCCTAGTGCAAGTTGCCAAAGAAAGGGCAGAACTCCGCATTGCTCAACTGCAAGAGACCAGATCGCACAGATCCACATCAACCAAGCACACTGCACATTCTTCCAGATCCTCTCGCTCCTCCAGACATTCAACGTTAAGCGACAAGCTAATAGAGGCCCGCGCTGATGCGGAGTCAAAGAAAGTGCAAGGCTCCTTTGCTAAAAAACACAGCAGAGTTAGAAGCTCACAGCAAGGTCCGCAAGCAAGTTAGAAGCTCACAGCTAAGCCCGCCAAGCAGAGTTAGAAGCTCACAGCAAAGCCCGCCAAGCAGAGTTAGAAGCCCGCCAAGCAGAGTTAGAAGCAGAGACGGAATCCCAAATCAAGATTCTGCAAATGGAAAAGGAGGAAGCAGCTGCCGTAGCGAGGCTGAAGGTCCTCGAAGAAGCAATGGGACAAAGTACTAATGCAGACTGCCCTATCCCAGCAGAACTGGAAGACCCAGTCGAACGCACTAGCAAATACGTTTTACAGCATAACATTTGCAACAATACACAGTCATCTCCTGTACCTCCTCCCAACACTGTTCTGACTCTCAACGCAGAGACCTCTCAGCTCCAAATGCCTGAGCCTCCTCCAGTCCACAAACACAAGAACATCTACGCAGCAAATCACATCAACTCAGTCTGCCAGCAAGGTGAATCCCAGTGACAAGCCGCAGCTCAAGCAGCAGCCAGCAGAAGCCTTAGAGACTACACCAAATTTAAACGTTCTTGCAACGTCATTTTATCCTGGTAAACCTCACCGTTCATCACCAGAGAACTTTAACACGCAAGCGGTTCCTCAAGTTACTTTGGCACCAAAGAGTGAGAGATCAGACTTGACTGACTTCACCAGATATATGATACGCCGAGAGCTCATTAACACAAGCCTCTCAAGGTTCGACGACTGTCCAGAGAGCTACAGGGCCTGGAGATCAACCTTCAAGGCTGCTATTGCTGATCTGAACCTTACTACCAAGGAGGAACTTGATTTGCTCATAAAGTGGCTGGGGCCAGAATCCACAGATCGTGTTAAAAGACTGAGAACAGTACATGTTGACCCCGGATGCAGGTCTCGTTGCTGCGTGGGCAAGACTTGAGCAAGCTTCGGCAGCGCTGAAGCCATAGAAGGCGCTCTGTTCAAGAGACTGCAAAACTTCCCAAAAATAGGTAACAAGGACTATCGAAAGCTCCAGGAACTGAGTGATCTCCTCATGGAGCTAGAGTTGGCAAAGACAGACCCACGTCTACCTGGACTAAGCTTCCTGGACACTGCTCATGGTGTCAATCCAGTGGCGTCTAAACTGCCATACGGCCTGCAAGAGAAATGGGCGCAACACGGCTCAAGATACAAAAGAGACTATAACGTATCCTTCCCTCCATTCTCATATTTTTGCAGGTTCATCAGCGAACAAGCCTGGACAAGAAACGATCCCAGCTTCAGCGAAACCAATTTGCCAGCTTCATCATCACCAGCATCCGCATCAAGGTATGATAACACAGCGGCTAAACGTAGAGACTTTAATAGAACAATATCTGTTAAAAGGACAGACATCTCACCACCCGTGTCCTTTCGTGCAAACCAGAGGGATTCAGGTGATAGCGATAAAGACCCTAATCGTCAGTGCCCTATTCACAAGAAGCCTCACCCTTTAAAGAAATGTCGTGGCCTTAGG